>VZTI01002736.1:1184-34326 GCA_013397865.1 Struthidea cinerea
ACTATGCCCAGAAATTAATTTTGTGCCTTTCTGTGCCTTTAAACTGAGCCTGAGACGGGGGGGAGGAAAAAAACCAAGCAAATTTTTCAAAACAGTTGTTCAAAGACACAGATACGCACTCCTCTGCATTCTTCTGCTGTGGTAGCAAGAGCGGAGGAAGCTCTCTTCTTGCTTTTCAGCCAGCTTTCAGCTCCTTTTCTCCTGAAGGAGATGGAGAGTTGAACTTTGTTTTCCTGAGACTTTGGTTTTTCCCTTCTTCTCTTCTGGACTGTTTCAACATCAGAATGCATCGGGAGAATTTCCCACCAAGGCCCCGGAGGTGGGCCCACACCTACCCAGCTCCGAGGAAGAGGAGAGAGACTACACCTACAGAAAGACTGAAATTTTCCCAGGTTTCTCTCTCCACAGTGAGAAGTTTATTATTTAGCATTATTATCCTTTTCATGTGTGTTTGTTATAGAAATAGTTTTTATCTCTTTCACTTTCCTCAGAGGAAATTTTTTTTTCCCGAACCTGGTGGGGGAGGGTTGGTTGTAACCTGCCTTCTATCAGAAGATATTTTCCTCCAAATGTGTCCAAACCGGCACAGTCCTTCAACAAGCTGAACAACTTGTTATAGAATAACATTCTAGATTTTGTTTTGAAAATGTAAAAACTTCATTATTGATCATAGGTATTTTTTTAGTCTGTTTAATGATTTTAATTAACCACCTTATAGTGATATTGTATTTGCTGAGAATGGTCAGCTAATATCTAACAGAACAAATAAGTTAAGAATTTTTAGACCTTACAGCCCATAAAGTGGAGAGGGAATATTACTTGCCTGATACTATAGGAATTGTTTCTGCTGTTTGCCTTTATTCTATGGAAATACACTGACATACAGAAAGCCAGTTTCCTGTTATTTAATAAGGTGCAATATTAAATATGATTGTCAATATTTATTTCCTGCCAACAGTTTTTTTACTTGCAATTATAAGAAACTTTCAACTACAGTAATAGCAACTGTACTTTTACTTCAAGCAATTTCACATTAATTGATTGCAAATTTCCAGCTGGTGAAGCAAACTGAACTACAACTGCAGCAGATGCAGTCATTAATTCATTTTTAATATTAAAAAGAGAAAAAAAAGACTTTATGGATTAAATAACTGAAATTAAAAATGATGTATTTTAGAATGCCTGAGAATTTCATTTGGTTTCCATGTCAGTATACTCAAGTAGTATGGGATTGATTCCTGTATGGGATGGATTCCTGTGATGTTTTAAACTTTTTCATTCCTTCCTCACTTAGCTCTAAAAACCTTTCAATGGGAGACGTCAGAACCTTTTATCCAATTTTGAATATTTACTAAAAATATTCCTTAATTTGTCTTGAGGATTGAAATTCAACTTTGACAATATCTTTTACAGATCATTCAGCTTCTGACAGATGTCTCTCAAACATCTGGAGGGCTTTAATAAAGTTCTACTATCCTGAAAATAATTTCACACAGAAAAAATTATGAAGTTTTGTTTTATATTTTGTGATAAATTTTATTACAGCCTTGTGGGAACACTTAATGAACACCAGTTAAATACTGCAGAACTGAAATACTATTAGTTTTCAGAAACAAGACCTAGAGGTTGGACCAGGTAGCCTAATATTCACTTAAAGCCATCCAGTATTTTAGCACTGGAAACAGGAAGTAATGAGATAACTAAATATGGGTAACTAGAGTCAGAAATAGTCACTCTAATTCAGCTACCGATCGGTTGAATAGCTGAATTTGAATATTCAGCACAGACAGGGGTTAAGGCACAATGGCGAACAGCACTTAAGACAGTGAAACATGTTCCAGAATAATTTCTGCATGAACCATTACTGACATTCTGTAGTCTGCATTTAGGATAAAGGTTGCTTTCTGAGAACAGATTTTTTACCTCAAAAGATTAGGTAAGCAGTGAATCATTAAAATACTCTGCCCAGGGGAAATGGTTTACTGATAACCTTTATAATAAATCTTTTTTGAGATTCAGTAAACAGTGTCCATACACTCAAGCCATCTAATTTTGCCTTTGCTATTGACTTCAAAATCTGTGTGATAGTGATGCCTTTTCCTGGTCTTAAAATTTAAGAGCCAGACACGGTTAAAGGAAAAAGGGTTTTTACCTTGGTATTTAATAAGGATCCTTATGGTGCACCACTCTGCTAAGGTGGAATGCACCAAAATGCACACACATGATAGATCGCATTTTATATTTATAGACCTTGCAAATTAACATATCTACAAAGATTCCCCAATGAGAGGCTTGAATGGATAGCGTGATATCCTCTCATCCCAAGGAATTCCCCTCTGGATGGGTCTAACCTTCATTTACAGGATGTGTTCTAGAGAGGACCTTGGTTTCGCAGGATAGCGTAGGGCTTTCTGGCCCCAGCTGCGAGGCCTCTAGGATGTTTGGTCTTCTGTCTTAACAGAATACTAGGACTATGCTAAATTATCAGGCTTAAGGAATTACAAATATGCATGGTAAAAGCACTGAGGATACATAAAAGCTATATAAAAGGCATATAAAAGGTACATAAAAGAAAAAGCAAAAAATCATCATGGCATCATGTTGCCTTGGGGTCCGGTGGTGGACAACCCCGTGTGTTGCGACCTTCCTAGAGAAAGCGTCTGTACTAGTTTGAAAACAAACCAGTGGGAGCCACCAAGTCAGAATAACAATTTAATAGGGAAATTGGAAAAAAAGGTAGAAAACACTGGTTCAAACTGACAGAGTCAGGATACAACCTGACACCCTGTTAGTCAGGGTGGTGGCAGCAGTCCGATAAGATGGTGGCTGCAGTCCTCCTGAAGTGGTGGATGTGGTTCTGTTGAAGCAGTGATCCTGTAGAAAGGGTCTGCTCTTCCTCGGAGAGTCCAGTGATGGCTATGTAGCTCCTGTCCTCTGGGAATCCAGTGGAAAGGCTGTCTCTGGTGTTTGGAATCTCAGATTATATCCAGGATGGAATGCTTGTTTCCTCTTTCTGGGTGGAGCATCTCACAATGGGATGATGAGTCATGAGGCCAGGCATTGATTGGGCTCATTAACAGAAGATAGTTTCGGGGGGGAGTTATCTATGAGCCATGCGGCAGGGCACTGATGGGCCATTAATCAGAAGGTAGTCTGGAGGGAGGAGGCCAGGAAACACTGCCCCACCTCGTTTCAACAGCTCATGAGGATGGTAATAGAATATACTGCAACCCAGGACAGCCCCTGTGAAGGGGAGGCCAGGGATAAGAACTCCCTCCCATCAGGGGTAGAAGCAGAGGTTTATATGGGAAAAGCAGGGGGTGGGGTAGAAACCAATGAGCCAATGGGGTACAGGCTATTACCATAAAGAAACAAGGCATGTGGGGAGTGGCTCTTTTTGTCACCATAACTCTGAGGAAGGCTGCTTACCTCTGTGGAGAGTCTTTTAGGGCTCCTCCAAGGGAGTGCAGAGGGCTCCTGCGCCAAGGGCGCACAGCCCTCCACAGCACGAATATCCCATAGAATCATAGAATCGTGGAATTATTACCTTCAGTATCAATGAGTCCAACTATTAAAGTAGCATGGACATGCTGCTACTAAACCACATTCCCCAGTGCCACAAACACACACCTTTATAACATTTCCCTAAGCACCTTATTGCCTGACCAGCCTTACAGAGAAGTCTTAATATTCCATTCCTGGCAGAAATTTAGGCCATTTCCTTTTGTCCTGTCACTTGTTGCCTGGCAGAAAAGACTGACCCCCACCTAGCCCTGTACCCTCCTTTCAGGAAGAGTCATAAGGTCCCCTTGAGCTTCCTTTTCTCCAGGCTAAACACCCCCAGCTCCCTGAGCTTCTCTCCACAGCTTCTCTTCTTGTGCTCCAGACCCTTCAACAGCTCTATTGCCCTTGTCTGAACACGCTCCAGCACCTCAATGTCCTTCCTGAATTGTGGGCCCCAGTTCTGGACATGGGATTTGTGGTACAAATTCACCCCTGCCAAGTACAGGAGGATGATTCCTTCACTGGTCCTGGTGGCTACACTGATTTTCCTGATGTTCCTGATCCTAGTCAGAATACTGTTGGCCTTTTTGGCCGCCTGGGCACACTGCTGGTTCACATTGAGCTGGCTATCCACCTGCACCCCCAGGTCCTTTTTCACTAAGCAGCTTTCAGCCTGTAGTCCCAAGAATACTCCTCCCCATACACTCTAAAATAGCTATAGAAAATATAATTTTCATAATAAATTATTTTTCATAACAATTTGTGAAAATGCAAACATTAGATTTTGATTTTGCTTCATTTTGTTTTCATTTTCGTGACCAAGATATACTACCATATACTGTATGGTATCTGGGGACAATTGCAAAGTGTGAAGCACTATAAACAGAGGATGCTTAGAGAAATTTTCATAGAATATTTAGAAAACTAACATTTTCCTTAAAGGATTAAATTTATCTCTAAAACATATATTATGTGTAGTAGGGAAGTCTAAGGAATTAATTTATATAGAGATGGTTTTCCTTGGATATTAAATGACAGGAAAGTTGTTTCAGAGAAACAAAATGTGGAATAGACAAGATAAAGTGTAGAATTTGCAATTTAATCCTGTACCATAATTTGGGCAAGGACAGCTAAGTGTGTCTGAATCTTTGTAGTATAGAATGACAAGTGATACAAAATGAGAAATATTATAGTCTACCAAGCCAAAATAATTGTTCCATTCACTCATTTCTGTGCAAAGTAGCTTTGTGCAAGACTTTATTTCCATTGATGACAGCTTTAAACTGGCATGCCTCATACCAGGCATGTACTTGTATTCTAGACACTGAGCAGAAATCACTCTTAATTTCAGCTCTAAAAACACTTACATAGATTAAAAAATGGCTTTATTAACAACTGTTTTCAGAAAAAAAAACTATTCAATCATCCACTAAGCCTACATGTTTTGCAGAGTACTCACACTCAGTAGATCTCAGTTTTTTTTTCCAGTGAAGACCTGAAATATTGTGAGCGAACCCCCCAGAAAACTCTTCTCCTCTGTGCTCCCCAGGGCTCCTCACCTTCCTCTGACACAGGTCCCCTTCTGCAGCCAAGCTGACCATGCAAAATGAGCAGAGGGACAGAGGGCAGCAGCTGCGTTTGGCACTAGGAGTTGCTGCCGAGCCACAAAGACTCAGGCCCCCATGCCAAAGCCAGAGATGGTCCCAGATGGCCCCAGGCACGCAGCTGGAACAGGTGGAAAGGCAGAAAGCAGGGAGGGCAGGCCAGGCACCACTCTGGGGCTGCACAGAGGGACAGAGGTCACTCCTTGCGGGGAGCTTGGCTGCAAGGCGTGGGATATTTCTGTAGACTCCATGATGCATGAAAACAGCCTCACTCAGGGGGTCTCATGGGTTAATACCATATTCCTGAGGCTCAGGAAGAATTTATATTCACTCTCATGCAATCTAACCCGAAACAATATCTCCTTTTTGACAGGTTTTTTTCTGCTTTTATTTCCCTCTGGGTTTGGGGTTATGCACAGCCCACACTGTGCCATTCCATTCTCACATTTGTGGAAAAGGTCATGTTAACCCCAGCCAACTATTAATGATGACAGAATCAACCTGAATTACTTTTGTAACTTTTGCCACATTTCCTTTGACAGATCCAAGCAGTCCAGCAAACATGCATTTTTTGGCTTCATAAATTTATTTTGAAAGCAAACCAAGACAAGCAAATAGTAAGCTTCCTTGATGACCCATATTTTGAGAGAGTTCCTTGAAAGGTTCTTTTAAATTATTTAATAGCAAGAGAAGGTCTAAGGAAAATATTGAACTGATACCTGATGAAGATATCAGTTCAATATTTGATTCAATATATTTGACAAAAATGAATGCAAAAAAAAAGTGGAGGCATTTAGTGCCTTCTTTGTGTCATTCTGCAATAATACTGATAGACCTTGACCTTCCCACTCCTCTGAGTTGGAAGACCACAACTGTGGAAGAAGTGGCTTTCCATTTGTGGACACTGAAATTGTAAGGGACAAGTTTTATCAGTTCATAAGTTCATGGGGCCTGGTGAGATTCATCCTGGAGTACTGAAGGATCTAATAGATGTTATAGCAGGAACCCCATGGTCATTTACCAAAGGTCTGGGGAATCTTGGGGAAGGCCTTGCTGAATGAAATGTGGCCAGTGTTATTCAATTTACAAGAGGGACATGAAGGAGGACTCAGGAAACTACAGACCTGACCTCAGTACCTGGAGAAATGATGGAGGAGTTCATGCTGGAAACTACTGGAAGGCATTTCAAGAACAATGCAATTTCCAGGCACAGACAGTATGGGTTCAACAAAGGGAAGGTCCTGCCTAAATAATTTTATATCCTTCTACAATAAGGTCTCTCATGTAATGGGTAGAAGGGAACACAGTCATTGCAGCTCTTCTTGGTTTCAGTACTGCTTTTGATGTCGTCCCTCTCAGCATCCTTCTGGACAAGCTGTTCTGATGAGCAGGTGCACAGTGTACTGGATGAAGAACAGGCTGAACGTCAGAACTTCAAGGGTTGTAGTGTGTGGGGCTACATCTGCCTGGTGAGCAGTCACTAGCAGTGTTCCTCTGGTTTTGGGACAGTTCTGTTCAACCTGTTTATCAATGATCTGGATGGAGGAGTTGAATGCACCATTAGCAAGTGTGCTGACAATACCAAGCTGAGAGGTGCTGTTGAAAGTGCCTTCTGCCTCTCGGTTTTGCAGAGGGATCTGGTTATACTGTAGCATTGGGCAATTATCAGTGGCATGAAATTCAATACATGCCTGATTTTGCCCCTGGGATTGGGAGTAACACCAGGCACAAGCATAAGCTGGGAGAGGAGTGTATGGAGAGCAGCCCTGCAGAAAGGGATCTGGGGGTGCTGGTGGGCAGCAGCTCAGTGTGAGTCAGCAGCGTGTGCCCGGGCAGCCAGGAGGGCAAACCCCATCCCGGCTGCATCAGACACAGCAGCACCAGCTGTGATCGGGATCATCCTGCTGGATGCAGCCGTGGTGCGGCCTCACCCTGAGTCCTGTGTGCAGTGCTGGGCCCCACAGTTTGAGAAGGATGGGAAGGTCCTTGAATGATCCCATGCTGAATATGCAATAAACATAATTGAAAGGTTTTTAAAATATGTCTTTATGAAGCTTAAACTGAGCAGGAAAACATTTTGAAAAAATTTACCTAAGCGTAAACTGAACAGGAAAAGAGTGTTAAGATTTTCATAGAGAGTAAGCATACAAAACTGAATCAGAAGAAAGATTGCTTTTTTAGAAGGCCAAACAATTCACCTGAGACTTGTATATAGCCCAAAAAGGGGTTTTAAAATGAATAGAAAAAAGAAATATGAGACACTGGAGTGAAGCAATAAAAAGGGGTTTTTTTCTTCCCATGAAAGGACTATTATGCTATAGAGGAACCAAAGCCATAAATGGCCTATAATATTACCAAACAATTCTCAGAGGAATTACATTTTTTGAGCCATAAGTAGGTATATTAGCTAAAGTGCAGATCCTTCTGTCACTATTTTCCTTGGTGTTGGAATGGTTCTGTATTTTGAAGAATTTAAAAATTGTTTAGAGATAAAAGAAATCTTATCTTATTTGAGGAGCATGGACTAATTTAAGCAGGTAGGACGCAATTCTGGAATTCATCTAATCCTTAATGGTCAATGTGGCTTTTCCTCCTACTTTCCACCCCAATATGTCCTTAAGTTTGTTTTCTCACCAAAGAGGATTTCTTCAGTGGGAGAAAAGTGTTATATAATGTCATGGTTTAAATATATATGAAGTATACTTACATGACTGTGAAAAATCTGCTCTGCAATTTTAAAGTTGTGCCTTTCATTGTTGGAATGAGCCCCATAAAGGCACGCTTCTCCTTTCCCCTTCGAAAGCAGAAGTAAATCCACCAGTAACCTGTAGGGATAGGTGCTTGTTTTAAAAAGATAGAGCTTTAGCTATCTTTTTGTTTGAATATTTGTTGAAACATTTGAATTCAGTTGTATTTCTTCCAGTTTAAGATGATAAGCTCATGCTTATTTATATAGGCTTAAGAGAAAAATGGAAAAAGGTCTAAAGCACAAAATACTATTAAACTCCTCTAAATTCTTTTTTCCTACTCACAACAGTACAAGATGAATCTCGTTTGAAAAACATTTTTTTCACAGTCAATAGATTTTTTTCAAAAATTTTTATTTTTTTCTTACTGTGTAGCTCCTAGTCATGTTCACAGTATTCCAGCAAGTTCCAAAAATAGAACAATGTCATTAACATACTAGAAACTAATAAAGAAGAAATCAATACATGCTCTATCTTGATATTAAAATTATGAAATACTTTACATTGAGTTTTTCTCTTTAGATAAATTTTATACATCACACCTTGCTTCTTGGAACAAGGCGAACATTGAAATTAGGACAGGTTTGAAGAGAAAGATTATTGAGAAATAGTGGAGTACAGCAGAAGACCGAGAATTTGTGTGGAAAGGCAAACTGCATGGAAAAAAGTCAGGAGGAAGAGGGAGACTTGTTCTTACTGTATATAAGGTATGAACTGATTTGAGGAAAGGACCATGCGCCTTCCACCTCTTTACCACTGCATATAACCAGTTGTGTGATCAAGCTGTATAGAATACCTACAGTGTTACTTCCTGTTTGACAGTCTGGACATTGGTGTTGGAATCCTCCTATTTGAAAGGCACTATACAGGAAAGTGTTCGTATTAATAAAACCTTGTTGCAGCCGAATAAACAAAAACCTCTAATTTCATATTCTTATCTACAAATGTTAGCACATCTACTCTTTAACTTTTTTCTTAGGTCATCTTTTCTGGATTTACAAAACAAGTTTGAGTAATGTGCATTTTTAGTGAATAGCTGTCTGCTTAGGAATGGGGGAAAACAACTTACCTTGGCCTCAGTGTAGTGAAATGTCGCTGTTATGTCCAAGACGTGTAAAGAAAATGACATAGAGTCCAGGCTTAGGAACAAGTGGAAGCGGAAGCTTAAGCGCTTTAATAATTTTCTGACTACTTTTATAGGATAGATCGCAAAAGTGTGTTGAGTGGCAATAGGTAATTGGTTCCTCGGCCATCCACTCCTTGAGAGGATTGGCCAAGTCTTAAGATACCTATTCCAAAATATTTTCAAAGTCAAAGCCATAACAATCTTGCAAAACAGCTTGCAGGTGCAAGAAGTTTATGAAACTGTGACCTTGTTTAAAATAGTTTACATAGGAAAGACAGTCTTCTCACAGAATATTGAGAAAAGGCTGAAGAATTTCTCTGCTTCTAGCTTTTTAGCACCTACAGTGAAAAAGTGGCAGCCATATTCACAACTTTCACAGCAATAATTCTGTTTCCAGTAACTAAAAAGAGACAAGAAGTTTTGCCAGTATTCTCAAACTGCATGGATATATTGCGATGATACAAACAAAATAATGAAGAATTCCCTTTAAGACTCATGTCATAAACTTTAAAACAAGGTACCTGTGTAGAGTGGGAAAAAAATAAGAACCCAATTAACTTCAGAATCATACATTGAGGAAGGTGTAGACTGTGATAAGATCATCCCTCAGCCTTCTCTTCTTTAAGATGAACAGACCAAGTGACTTCAGCATCTCCTTATAAAGTTTAGCCCTCAAGACCTGTCACCATCTGGGGCACCATTCTCTGGACACACTTTAGTAGCTTTATATCCTTCGTATATTCAGGCCCCTCCTCCTATTTACAAGACTTGAGGTGAGGCCACTCAAGTGCAGTGTAAAGTGGGACAATCCCGTGCCTTGCCCAGCTGGCGATACTATGCCTGATGCACTCCGGGACATGGTTGGCCCTCCTGGCTGCTCACGGCAAGCTGACTTATATTCAGTCCGCCCTCAAATATACATCAAATTACAGCTAAGGAATAAAAAAATGAAAGCAAGTTTGTCAATATCTGAGTTACTGTTAAGACTAGCCCAAATGAGATAATAAATTAACAGTACTATTAGACTGAGGACTGTGATGGTGGAAATGCACCCTCAATCTTTTTCTCATTCACTAGAGTTCAAGGTTTGAGACATCTCCTAGTATCTTAGTTTTCTTCCATTTCAACCATTTCACTCATTCAAATCTTGTTACATTCATACAATAATGAAATTTCAAAGACATTTTTAAAAGGGTGAAGGCAAATATTGTGAGGTTTATTGGGGCTTGTATAAAATTTTATCCTTATACTCAAGGTATCTAATTGAACAAATAGATTAAATAACAATAAAAGTGAAAATAATACATATGGCTTGTCAGGTAGAAGAAGGAGTATGTTGGCAATTTCTTATTTAGAAGAACAAAACAAACCATTTGCCTCAGCATGTATTTTACAGGAAAGTGTAAGCCTGCAGTATGTCAGTAGTAATTAACATGCAACTTTTATCATTTTCATTTCTACCATCCTAATTGATGGTATGCTCTTGTTTCTTACAAACAAACCACAGTAAACCTTTTCTTTATGCATTCCTGATTATTTATGTAGTTTTAGAAATCTGAGTGTCCCGCAGAGCTGTTAGAGCTCAGCTAATGAAACATCTGAAACAAAATTTCTGTAAGGCCTAAAGAGACAGGCAATAGATTTAATCTTGTTCTAAAATGCTGCATAATCCATGTGATTATCTGTACTTATAATAAAAATATCTTTTCTGAACAGTCCAGGCAACTGTCAACTTTACACGTTTCCAAACAAGAACAATATTAAATCTAAGGCTTTATTCAGGATCTAAAAGAGAAATATGTAAAGAAATCTGTCCTGATTCATTTTCTCTTGTTAGAACTAACAAGCCTGAGACATTTCATTCTACAAATTGCCTCAGCCTTCCAGAGAGATGATTATTACATTTAACTGCAAATGCTAGACCATTTTTTTTGATCCATTTAGAAGACTAAATGAAACAAAGGCTCATGCACAGAGTAAAAGTTGCAACTGTGAAGAATGAAAAACAGTAATCATCGTAGAGTGGTAGTTATACAGTTGTTGACATTAAATACTGTGTACTTGGTAAGTTTTCAGAAACATAAACAAGATTATGCTAATTTTGACTTTCAAGAGAAAAGGGGGATGGTGGGCTCTTTGAGAAGAGAGGTCATGTGTCCTTTGCAAAACCACTTTTTCTATGTCCCGCCAAAGTCAGCAAACCAGGTCTAGAAATACTAGTGACAATAGTAAATTGACACAGGAGTTCACACACTGAACCATCTGTTCTGTCTTTCATATTTCCCATGTGAAAACTGAGGTCATAGGCATAAATGAAAAGAAAGGTACAGTGATGTAATTTTTGACTTGGTAAGCCTTTGAGGAGGGAACCAAACTTGGCACATAAAAATTAGAAGGCTTGAAATCTGATATGCATTGTTTTGATGCAACAGTTTGTCAGACATTGCAGAAGTCAGTGTTAAACTAAATTTAAGGTTCTGCTGTGGGCCTTCACTGTGACTAGGACGTTTCTTCCCATGAAAAATTTGATACGAGCAGTCACACAGCTAGTGTAGATGATTCTAGTTGATTGCTGTTCACAGATGAGTATGCCTAGCATCACAGTGTAATACTTATGAATACAAATTGTCTCTCAATAGAAGAGTTATTTGGCTATGATTTTGTGTAAAGATTTCATCTGTACTGAACAGTACAGAAAGATTGAAACTGTACATTAACAGTTGTCTAATGCACTAGAAAATCTAGACCTCTTACATAAACTACATAAATGCCGCATATGCAACAAGTGTTAAGCAAGGAATACTGACCTTAAGCACCTTTAGTGCTTTGACTAAATTTTAAGGAAAAGGAAAAAGAAACATGTCATCTCCATAAGAAAAAAGGGCGCGAAAAGCCCGAAAACCAAAAAAACCCAAAAAAAACCCAAAAAACAACCCCCTTTTGTTCAAATACTTCTCTTACCATGTTATAAGTGGAGTATCTTTCAAGCTGGTTTTTGTTACTTCCTAAACCAGAAAAACTTTCAGACTCTGATTTGAAAATAGTAAAAATAATGACAACCTTAGCATTATGGAAAATACAGCAAGATTATAAGAATGAACACTGCAAGAACAAAGAAAGCAGAATTTTGGTTAAAGTGAAAATTCATAGAATCATAGAATTATAGGATTACCTGGACTGGAAGGGACCTTAAAGATCATCTAGTTCTAAATCCCCTGTAGTGGTCAGTAGCGTGTTCTAGTAGACCAGGTTACTCCCAGCTCCATCCATCCTGGCCTTGAGCAATTCCAGGGAGGGGATATCCACAACTTCTCTGGGTAACATTTTCGAGTGCCCCACGACTCCCACAGGAAAGAATTTCTTTCCAATATCTGATCTAAACCTACTCTCTTTCAGTTTGAAGCCATTCACCCTTGTCCTATCCCTTGTAAAAAGTCCTTCTCCATCTTTCTTGCAGTCTCCCTCAGTATTCTTCCCATGCCACCTGACCTTCCTTATTTCAAAGTGAATATTTCTGTTCAACCATGATGGCCTTCTGCCTTGTCTGCTTACTTCTAACATTCTGGAATTGCCTGCTTCCATGCCTGAGGAGGTGATATTTAAAAAGTGACCAGCATTGATGGACTCCAGAAAAGCATTTTCCCAGGGGACTTTACTCACTAGTTCCCTGAGCAATCTGAAGTCTGCTCTCCTTATGTCTGGAGTTGAAGTGACACAACATGTCACAAGTTTTGCTGACACTTTTTACAGTCAAACTGTTTCCCTGTTGGGTTCTGTTACCACAGGGGTCTTTGGCTAGTACATCTCATAGTCACCAACAGAGGTTCCTTTCCAGCACCCTGTCCCTCTAACCTTTGTATATCATCCCACAGCTTGCCAGGGGTAAGCCTGATATTTTCCCCCTTCCCCATCACACCTAGTTTTAATCTCTGCCAATAAGCCCTGCTAGTTTCTGAGCAAAGACTCTCCTTCTTCGTAGAGAAAGGTGAACCCCATGTGATGCCAGCATACCTGACGCTGTGTAGGCAAATTATAGCATTATGATTAGAAAACCAATCGCACAACAAACAGTGTATAGCACCTAAAATCAGCATCAAAAATTATAGAGAAAAAGTATAAAAAGTCAAAACAAACAAAAAACCCTATAACCCTCAAAACCACCTAAAAGATGGGACACCAAATGCAGCATGAATGGTCCTCGGAAAATTTAGAAATATGCCAATTCCTGAGTAACTATATTGACCTGAATGTGTTTGGTGATCTGTGCAAATACACTGCCTTTTCTTTGACAATCTTACAAATACTGAGAAGTATTTTACTATGAATTGCATTTTAGAGATGTGGAAAAAAAAAAAAATTGTAGAGATGCTACGAATAAGTTGGATGTGATACATATATGGGCCTGTACATTTTTGTCTCTAGCTCTGGGCTGGCTCAAAATTGGTAAGATGAATGTTCTACAGAGTGGGAATTCTCTGTGCACATTGTTTCTAACTATATAAACAGAATTTAAACGCTTCTGTTCATATAAGGGTGTAAAATGGTATTTCTATATGAAAATTGTATTGTACCAGATTTGACTGACATGCTTCAATGCAATTTGCACAACAATATAACCAGTGCAGGAACACTCTCTGAAAGTGGCTACAGACATTTGAGTTTACAGTTCTGAAAGTGACTTTGCTTGTTCAGACTACATTGTTCTGAATTTTTTCAAATGCATTAAATGGAATAGAAATATCCCATGTAGTCTAGGAGTAAAAGTCAGTGTTCCTTTCTTTGATAGCTGGGAGGAAGTTGAAAAAAAGAAACAGTATTTATTTTGAATCCTTTGTTTGCACTGAGCAGAGCTACATTTAGTGCAAAATTCACCTAGAATTTTGCCTTATTCAGTAAAAGTAAGTATTCCTTTAACTAGAAACACATGCCAGAAAGATATTGCTGGTTCAGCTAATATCTTAAACATCTTTCCAATGAATATATTTTTGCAAAACTACAGTAATTTCAACCATAATTATTTTCATTAAATGTTTATTTGCATAAACTGTTTTATTCATGCTATTATAATTTACCATATACTGTTAACAAAGCCCAGGCTATTTCATGTTCCATTTCATATGCAGCTATGACTGATTAGTTCAAGCACATTGCATGATCATGCATATACATTGGCATAATTTTCATCATTTTGTATCCAGATCTGGCAAATTTTGTTTTCAAGTAGATGATCTTTACTAATGAGGTGCAGATTTCTTTATGTAAATCAAGGAGCAACAAAAGACCCCCCCCGAGCTTCCTTGATCAGAAAGCTGTCTAACCATATGTAGTGACACTGCAGCAGACAGAGCCCTACCTAGAGTCTTAGAGTATTGGGCAGTTTCATTTGAGATAGCAGTCAAGAACAGTAGTCTTTCTTCAAAACAAATTTTCAAGTTACAAACATTATAACATTATAAACAGCAACGTCCATTGTTGCAAATTAAGAAGATTGCTTCCGTATCCATTATATCAATCAATCTCTATATTATGAAAGTGCAATGCAAGGTAATAGGCTAGAGGAATTTACTTAAGACTTAGATATTAGAAAATTTAGATATTCATGCTTAAACAAAAAATACTAAATGACAGCCTAGCCTATGAAATAAGGACTTTTCTTCTTGGAAGCTTAGAGCTGTCTGTGAAGGATAAAGGGCACCCTTGAACAGCCAAGATAACACCAGCATACCAGTCCCTCTAACACCTCCACCCTTTGGTGGAGGGCTCAATGTTGTCTGGTATCATAGATAAGTAACTATGGAAAGTCCATCTCCTGGGACATCTGGATCACTAGACAAGTGGCGAGAATTCTGAATAAAAAAAAGTAGTTACTTTCAGACTTTTACTATAACTTGTAACAGGTAATGTGGTGTTACTGATTAATCAAATCACATTCTTCGTGAACCTTCGAAGGTAGTTTGAACCTTATGTAAAATCACATTCAGGATGCCTCAATACTGCTGAGACACTATGTGTGAATGAATAAATATTTACTCTTGTACATCAGTACTTTGCACCCAACCTCTTCTCCTTGGTTAGCACTTGGCAATTGTGAAGTTTTGTGACAAGGTATTAATCCATATGACCTGGCTGCATATTACACGAGAGACAAAACTGTCTTGTCCTAAGAAATGGAGGAAATAATATAAAGGAGGTATTTGAAAGATGTGTAGATGTGGCACTCATGGATGTGGTTTAGTAGCAGACTTGGCAGTGCTGAGTTAATGGCTGGACTCAAAGATCTTAAACATTTTTTCTAACCCTAACATTCAGGAAAATGGTATTAGACTAACTATTCAGTATGAAAATGGATATAATAGAAAGCATTTGGAGAAGCTTCTAGACCAAATACATTTTGTGATACTCAGAGGGATTATGATTCACCTTCTCTCAAATTTGATGTTTTTCTACTGTAGTTTCAGAACTGGCTAGCTCCTTGGTTTTCCATTTGGATTAATAGTTTATGTCCCTTACGCAGTACTGCAACATTTGTATTTTCAGGAAAAACCTAAGAGCTTAATGTGTTTACATTTCTCAGAAATGTATTTCAAAAGACTATTGAGGTCTTTGATCTCTGGAGTGGTTTTCTGTTTTGATTTGTTGGATTTATTTGGTTTTGGGTTTTGCTTTTGTTTTCTAGTCTAGCTGTCTCACTCAGGTATTTAAGTGTTTAAAATGACACAAGGTTCTGGAGTTTTTATATTACTCTTTCTTATTAAAATGACTTTGAGCCACAGAAATGGTGTTCACTCTAAAATCACTGCCTTGAACTGAAGATCATGTATGACATACTCAGGATAAAGCTAGCTATCCATTCGGATAAAAATATAGATTGAAGGTTCAGTAGAGCCTAAATGTGGAACACATATAGACTCATAACAACCAAAATTACAAGGATGGATCTTCAGAAATATCAAGCCATATCAGCTGTATTGACTTAGCTTCTTACCTGGTTTTCAGCTTTCAGCTTAGTGTTGTTCTGGTTACATGGTGATTATTTCCCTGTTTATTGTCCCTATTTCTATTTATCTTGCTTCATCACGTTTAGGTGCTGCAGTCTGATCACAAGGTATTTCTAATCAAATAAGCCTAGTAAAATCAAAAGTTGTTACCCAACTCCTTTCTCATCCATGTCAAAGTGAAATTCAGTGAAAATATTTAAATTAGCCTAAAAATACTTAACAGTATTGTTTGCTAGTCCCTCATGGTCAATTCTTGTCATTATACCTTTAAAAGAGAGCTTTTCCGGCAAACTCACTTCAAAAGGATCAAGCTAACAAAATAACTTACACATTCGAATGCTGTTTCCTTGTGCTTCAGTAAAATATAAAGCTTGAAATCTAGGAAATTTGGGAGGTAAGTGTGTATGTGTATCTGTGTAACTACATGGTAAGGCAGTGAAGTATAAATGAAAAAACAAGGAGCTGGTGAGTGTACCTCATGCATTAAGATATTTAAAAAAATCATTCCTATTACACAGGAAGATTTGGATGCAGAGATTTTAATTAATCACTTGAATTAATTATTTGACTACACACAAATTCATATTTAGATCTGAAAAGTAACATTTTAGGAATTTCAAGCTCTAAATTCATACTCAATTTATAGCAACAGATACCACATTCTGGACAAAAGCAGCTCACATCTGCACTGTAAGTTTTATTTGGAATGGATAGTGGCAATATTAATTGCCACTGAATTCCCTTTTTAATACAAAAGAGAGTTTGAACATTGGGACAGTAGCTATTGGTCTACAGAGTTTTTCCCTCTTGAAATTACGATCTACTATACAATGCATTTATTATCAACATTAGCTTTTGAATCACTTTTCTGCACATCCAATTAAAAAGATTTGTAGTGTACTTTGCATTCACAACTCGGCTGATGAATGTTAGTTTTCATTTATTTTGTTTTCTCACTCATCCCTGAAATTTTTACTTTAGTTTAAACAAAGGGTTCAGGGATTACTCAAAGCTGTGCTGGATTAGACTTGGCTTCACACTCCAGCAATTTTTTTTTTTTCTTCCTAAGAGAAAATTAAATATTAAATTCTATGGTCTGGCACTTTGGGCAAGATAATTCTCCATCTATAACCCAAATTAATTAGCTATTTATTAATGAAACCAAGGAGTTCCAGAACTTTAGTTTTACATGACAATATAAACCAAACCATGAATAAAGATAAAAAATTAAAGCATTTAAATAGTATCATTAGGATTGTTTGATGACTGATATTAGAATTAGAGATAAGCTTAATTATTTTGATTAAATGGATCTCAGGCCTTTACTTTTGATGTCAGAAACAGAGAGATTTGCAGCCAGGAAAGAACTGATGATGAATTTTAACCTATTATCCTTGCTAGACTTCACTACCTCCTTAAGTACTGGAACCCTAAAGTATTATGCTTTTTTGGGTATTTTATTTCCAGAAAGGCAATGATGTACAAATCAGATTTTTTGTTATGTCGGTAACTATAATAAAGATACTACACAATCTTATATTATTTAGAAATAAAAATAACATTTTCAATGGTATGCAAACTTCTTTCATATATATTAGTTTGGACATAACAACTAAAGCTTTTGGACAAGTATATAAATGATTAGCAATTTTGTTGAGAAATTTAATTTCTTTCTTTCTGTTGCATTATCATCTTGCGGGCATCCACTGATGAGTTTGACATAAAAAGTATAAAGGTACAGGATAATTTCTGGTAAATTTGTGTTAAAAAAATCCCCAAACCTAACAAACTCTTTAATTTCTGTTGCCTCCTCTTTCTTATCATCCTACCTGCATGCTAATGTTCTGTCCAGGAGTCCTGACTGTTGGAACTGTTGCTGCCCACCTGCAGAATATACAAAACTTGTAAAAGTGCATTTGACAACTTTTACGCCTCAGGACAAGACTTTCTATTTCATTAGGTATTCTTATATTAATGATAACCTGAGTCATTTTGGTTTACTTTTATTTTTTCAGTTATGCTTTGCTTTTTTGGGAGTGATAATGGCAAAGGGAAAGACTTCATTTACCTATTTTCTTTGATCTCTAAATTCCCTTTTATCCTTTGTTTGGCAGAACATTATCAATTTTTCATGTTTGAAGCCCTTTTTAGCTCAGATCTTTTCAACCTTAGGTATTGGTGTTAATCTGAGAGTTGTATTTAATTCTGACTGTCCTAGTAGCATTGACTTTGCTTTTAATACTTTTGAAACTAGTACAAGATAGGTTTTTTGGAGATGACACTAATTTCCAAGGTTGAAATCAGCTTTCATGCCTTACATGAAGTTAAGTTCTTTAAAATTATTCTCTAATTATTGCATCCACCCTGTGCTCTAATTAGAACTCTTTCTTCTTATGAATGTGTGAGTAGGGGGGAAAATAATGGAAGGATATTGAGAAGACTGAGCACTGAACAGATGGTATTCATGGGTAAGTCATGAACCAAGTACATAAAAAAAGTCTCTTTTATTAAATGAACCATGTTAGAACTCAGAAGAAAAATACAGAAGTTTTTTGCAGTCATGACATATTACAGGTGTTTAGTAAAAGAGATTTTTAAAGAAAAGACATAGACAATGACATTTGTGTTTTCAGAAGAGAAAGTTGTATTTGTCTTGCAAAGTAATTTGGCTGATATTTTCAGGGACTTTTAATATCAAGTAGTAGAGAATAAAAATAAATGAATGTATATTTGATAAAGATAAATCCAAATAGTACTACTGGTCCATGAACAAGCTCAAAACTCACTGACATTGGAAGAAATAAAAATTCTGGGGTTTTTGTTCAGTTTAGTGGTTTTGATTTTGAGGTTTTTTGCATAGAATGTGTGTGATGTACAGTTTTTCTCACTTACTGAACTGTAAAATGACATAAAATGTCCCCCTATTCCCAAGGAAAGTCTGATGGAAACATGCTAATTTTAATGATTTTTATAACTGGGGAAATATGTTTGAGATAAATATGAAATATGTGGATAAAACCCAGGAAAAGTAAAAAAAAAAAAAAAAAAAGCCAAGATGATTAAATATTGTCTTGGCAGAAGGATATGTTTGTGTAGTTACTTTTTCGTCAAGGTATGTAAAAATGTTTATTCATTTGATTTCTTTGTTGTTAAAATTTAAAGATTAGAGTTTTATTCTAATATGGAAGAGATAGCTTTCTGACCAGAACACCAATTAAAATCTCAGATTTTGATGACTCATAAAATCATTAAGGTTGGAAAAGACCTTCAAGATCATCAAGTCCAACCTTTGATTGAATACCACCACATCCACTAAATCATGGCACTAAGTGTGACTCTGACTTGTTTTTTGAACACTTCCAGTGTAGTGACTTTACCACTTCCCTAAGGAGCCTGTTCACTGCTCTTTCTGTGAAGAAATTTTTCCTAATATCCAACCTGAACCTCCCTTGGTGTGGCTTGAGACTGTTTCCCATGTAGTTATCACTGGTTGACTGGGAGGAGAGACTGACTTCCAACTACCTTCCAGTAGTAGGTAGGATTTAAAGGCAGTACACTGTAGTTCCCCTCTGCCTCTCCTTTCTCCTCACACTTCCTCTGCTCCAGTGTGGCCCCTCTATATTCTGCAGTTCCCTCAGAAATACCCAACTGCATCTTGGGCACAGAGAGTACAAGCCTTCCACAGGTTGTAATGTGGAGGTCTTTTCCAGCATAGTGTTCTTCCCCTTCCTGCTTTGACTTTGGTATTCCCTCTGGTCTCTCACTCTTTTTGTTCTTTTTTATGTCTGTCAGTTTTTAACCTTTTTTACACATGTTTTTGTAAGGGCATGACATGTGACTGATAGGCTCAGTTGTGTCCTTGGTGGATTTACTGAAGCCAGCTGGAACCTGCTGTGGCTTGAATGAGACAGACCATGATGTCTTTGCACAGAGTCCTCCCTGCAGCACCCACACTGACAGCATCTAGCCCATATGCTGCTAAGAAAAGAAAAATTATCTTGTCTTCTAGAGAGAAAATGACTGTAAAGATGTTTCTTTCTCATTATGAAGTCGGTTAGCTAGGAATTGTAAGCTGTTCTTGAACTTACAGTGATGTGATGAATATGTATTACAAGTACTTCATAGTGTTAATAATGATAAAATAAAATTCTTTGACAGTGATTATATTTGGGGTTTCCCCTGAACTAGTCTGTTTTTAGAAGGAGGCTGGATGGAGGTACTGTTCAGGCACTTTGCCACTCTCCATTTATGGTCAGAACTAGGAGTTTTACTGTCTTATGGATTATGCAGAACCAATTGGCTTGTATATTGACCTCAAGGAAACTTGTCAAATTTAGTCACAACCATGGGACATGATTCCAGTAATGTGGAATGTGCACATACAGACAAATACACTAATGCCTATGTTCATATTTAGTAGTATCATTACGCATTTAGGATTTTACTGTGTTATGCGCACCAAACATTTTACCACTGCAAACATGGCTTTCATACAATGACTAATACCTTCTAGGCAAACTGTGTTCTGAGCATCTGCTGGGAGTATAGGCATAAGCAATCGCATGAGTTACTTTATTAAATAATTCAAGTGATATAATTGTGGAAGAACTCTGAGATCAGTGATTTTTTTCATCCCACATAATGTGCTGAAAGAAAGATTTTCTTGCACTTCAAGGCTGCTGGAACGTCAGTGCATCATGAGTCCCAGAGATGGTGTGGTGCTCATCTCTTCCTCTTCCAAAAGTTAAAAAGATGAGCAAGTTAATGTCCCTGGGAAATAATGTCTGTCATTTTTTTTTTTTTAATTAGGTTTATTTCAGTTTCCCAAGCTGATACAAAGGTGACTTATGCAGTACTTCTTAATATTTGCATCGTGTGCTGTGTACACCTAATAAATTATGTTAAAAGAGGGTGAAGCAGTTCAGTGCACTCATAATGTCTTTTCACTTTTTCACAGAAGCAGTTGATGTTGCAAAAATGTCATGTGATCATAACAACACACAATAAGAGAAGGATGAAAGTTCATTTTGATAATATATTAGCTGTGTGAAAATATTGGAATATCATGACTGAATATTGAAATGCTGATTCAGACTTTGTTCACAAGTCAGCTTTACTTGGCTGTTGATTCTATGGAGTTTGAAATGCATATGCAACAGTAGTACACATTTTACCAGATAGAGGAATTCAAGAAAATTGTGGTTTATTTAAATGTGTAAATATAATTTGTTGCCATCTCAACTGTTCTGAGACTTGTGTGATCCTTTGAGTTGTGAGCAGATGACATGTCTGCCACAAGACATTTTTACTTTTCATATTTGGTGAGTGAAATACTTATGTTAAAATATTCTGTTATGTAAGTATCTGTTTTCCCAACATCAATTCTCATAAGCCTGTGACATACTGTTCAAGCAGGGTGGGTGAATTTTCCTAGAAAGAGAATAAGATGAGAAAACAGTCACTGAAAATAGTGTGGTACAGCTGCTTTTATAGAAAATAGCACCTGCAACAACAGTGATGGCTGAGAGAGGAACTTTAGCATACAAAAGCCAGAAAAACTAATGCGGATTTGGAGAACACACAGTAATTGATTACAGGGAATAATGAGGCATTATACTTATAATGGTTTCCTGAGGTGAAAAGATCAAGAGCCATTTTAAATACTGGTATATAAAAAATGTAATTAATTCTTTTACGGTGATAAAATATTTTTGTTTTCCCCACAACACTTGTATCAATTTTACTGTAGTTTCATCATGTAACATTATATGCAGTAAGTAGAGTAAAAGAGTTGCAAAGAGCAGTTTTAAATTAAGTTCACGGATAATTTAGAAGGAACATTATATTCTCTTCCTGTCCTTAATGGCAGGCTCAACTGCACTGATGAAACACAGTCATTGATGGTAAAGCAAAGTCATTAGGAAGCAAATCCCTGATTGAGAATTTTAGCTCCATAAATGAGCTGCATAGGTACTTAACCTGGGAACTCCCAGGGTATTTAAAGCATATTTCCAATTAAATCTATCTTGACGAAGAGTAAGTAGACTAGTACTACATTTTCTTTAGAGATAATGGGATTATTATTTTTCCTTTGACCTGCATGTGTACTCCTGATCTGCTATTAAGGTATTATTGGTGGATGTTTAGAATGTGGGCTGGAGTTCTATAAGTGCAACTTTACAGTTGTTACACACTTTTGAGAAGGGCCACCTGGTCTAGCTGATGTGGCTTTGTGCGAGAAGATTGGACCAGATAATCCCCAGACGTTCTTTCAACCTCAGCTATTCTACGATTTTATAGAATAGAATAGAATAGAATAGAATAGAATAGAATAGAATAGAATAGAATAGAATTGATCTTAAGCATCATGGTAGCACTTTGATCATAGAAATTTAACTATTTCAGTCTGTCTTCTCTTAAAATAATCACATGGATATTTTAACTTTACCTAAATATGTCTATTATTGTCTCTTTTAAAAATATTTTGCAGAAGTTTCAGGTGACAGTTGTTTTCCACCCATTATTAAAATTTCATTCTCCTGTTTACTTTTTTAGTACCTACTACTCCTATTTTTACGAAGGATAAAATCTGCATATGTTAAAAAAAAGGTAGCATTAAGATTTCCATTTATTATTGTCAAGGTTCAGGCCATACACTTCAAATTTAAGCAATGAACCCACACAAATATATTTATATAGACCCTTTTGCTTCTGTAGGTGAGTATCAAGTCAAAAACATATTTAAAAAATATCTGTTTGGTAGTTGCTAGAGATTGCATGGTTTGCTTATTTAAATTCCATAGAAGTTTTATATATATTGCAGAATTTTAAAAATAACGAGAGGAAAAACAAATTAGTCCTGTAACCTAATGTTTAACTTCTATGAGATTTAATGATGCAAAAATTCAATATATCCTTAGATATACAGAATCTTGGGTCCCTAATAAGAAAAATAAACTCCTTGAACATTTCTGAATTTATATTTTTAAAATCAGAGGTAATGAAGATATGTGTATGCTACTCTTTTTATTTATCTAGTTAGCCCCCCCTGCTTATATAGTATTTCAACTCTTATTATAAAAAATATATAGTTCTTACAAAGTTGCAGTCTTTTTACAGGCATCCACTTCATGTACAGATGTATTCATATGATCACATAAATATTTCTTAAAAGTTAATGGACATTTAACACTGTGTAATATAGCGTTGTGATGAACTTATGATGTGATTTGCTGTATTGTATGAGAATCTCTATATTACCCCATAGAACAAATACTAGATACGTTAAAATTAATGAATACAACTTTGTGCTTCAATGCTAATGAATAATGTATCTTTCAGAGTTTTGTATAAAGGGTGTAATCTATAAAAGTTCAGTATTTAAGAGAACATAACATGATTTTGATATTCAACTATAATTAATTAAGGTATCTTGACTTGATCTGAATAATTATTATTATTTTCTATCACGAGTCAACTATAATTAATTAAGGTATCTTGACTTGATCTGAATAATTATTATTATTTTCTATCACGAGTTTTCAAATTAAATGAAGAAAGGTACTAAAGCAACTAAAAGGAACCATTGTTTTCCTTCAATATTTAGTGTATTTTTAATTTAACATAAAGTAATAGATGTCATTGAATTCTGATACTTCTGTTTCTTTGAGCTGCAAGCAAGGCATCCTCATCAGTAAAACATAAAACTTTAAGAAAGACTGATGAGATCATTTGATCTTGTGTTCTGTGTATTTTTAAGCATTGTAATAAGGTTTTATTTTGAAGAAATCTTTCAGTCTACTTACATTTATGGCATAAGAGGTGGAGTTTTCCATAAGGCACCTAAAACTCTTATAAATAATAAATTCTAAATGGTTAGGCAAAAATATTCTTCTGTCCAAAGAGTACATACTGCATTCATTAAACTTATTTTTGTTAAGGTATTTAACAAAATTATGCAAACCTAAATCCTTGATAATGGTCTTTCCAACATTCAATCTATAATTAAAATTAAATTGTAACAATATCTTTTTCTGACTGCATTTTTACTTTGACAGATTCAAAATAAAAGATGCAAGTATTATTCCTAGTAAATTATATTTACAAGAAAAGTATAATTTCTTCAGTTAATATATGTAGAAACTGAGTCATAAAAGAATGAAGTTAGTAATGAACATGCATTAATTATTTGTATTATATTAGAAACTTATTAGAGACTTAGTTATGCTAATGTTAGTAAGAGACAGCTTCTGTTTAGGATGTGCAAATAGAGAGGCATAAGAAGCATAAAGAGACAATAAGACCTGTTACAGAACATTAAGTATCTTTATACAGGCATTTGTGTAGAGTTATTTAAGTACTGACTATATCCCTCTAGTGCAAGTTTGAAGCTCTGTTGTAGGTATTTTTCTTGTTTCAGGATATTTTAAAACTGAAACCTTTACTATGTTTAAGTAAAGTCTGTAATTCCATTATCTCCTGTCCTGAAATGAAAATGCCTCCTGAACTCAGTATTTTGATGTAAGCCATCAGTTGCCTGAATTTAATGGTTGCAGGGTGCTGTTACTGTGTACAGCTGAAGTCATATTATTCCTTCTATGAGACCAGAGAATACTTTTATGAACATATTTTGCTGTCATGAATTTTTGGGAAAGAAAGTATGATCAGTTTTGCCCAGCTTCATGCAGAAGTGACACAGCAAATCTCACCCATGCAGGCTGGGAATAAGAAAATTACAGCACCCCTATTTTGATTGATGTTGCCATTTAAAGTAGTTTTCAGCAAACTGTTTATAGATGAACCTGAACCTTACTCTTTCTTCTTTTCTTAAGCTTTTTTTTTGAGATAAAGCTGTACCACAGCTTTGAAAAAAACATATTCAAAAGCAAAGCATATCAATTACAAGATAGAGTATTATCAGCTCAAACGGCACATAAACTCATAGGTCTGTAAGTAGACTGTGTTTGTAAAGTATAGCAGAAGGAATAGTATTCTAATCTGCCTCATTCAATTCCTAAATCAGATATGAGAAGATCTATTATATGCTGTGCATTAAAGATTTCAAAATGAATACACCTTAGCTTCCTGAAACTGCTGCAGTTACATGTTCAGAAGTGATACCATTTTAGGGCTTCATCCTGCAATCATCTACATAAATACTATTTTTGCAATGGAGTTTCCTGAGAGCAGGATTCAGCACAGATTTGAGCACCATCTCCTTGCAGTTTCATGTGCTTTTAATAATAAATACTGAATGTTTTCCACAGTTGTATTCATAGTGTTGGTAACAGGTAAAGACAGAAGTACAAAAAAAAAATTGTGAATAGCACATCATTGTGACTCTGAATGTTGATTTGAATGAATCAAATCATATTCTGATCTGATATTTTTCCATCAGAGCTCCCACACATTCCTGTGCTGGAAACCATGTGATGGAAGTAGAAAATCATAAAAAGATATCTCCATAGCCATACTTGAAGCTTTAGAGCCCTGGGTTATTTGTTTTGTTTTGTTTGGTTTTTTGTGGTTTTTTTTCCCTGGGGAAGAGGTATAAAAAGAAAGTGACTCCTGGATAGATATGAAAGAAAAAAATTCTCCTTCAAATTACTGAGGAGCTGGTGCTGTTTATGAATGTCTTCTCACAGACTTTTCAGTCAGTGCTTCATGAATGACCCCCACATGTTCTTTCAATATTGTCCTCTGTTCCAACCTAGTGAACTAAAGGATGGAGCCTAACTTAATTTTTTTGTTCTTGTTTGGTTCAAGGCAAAGATTTAAAAACTGATTTGAATTATATTGTCCTCAGAGCTCTTGCTCCCAGAGACATTGCTGTCAGATCTGTCAAAAAAGTATTCATATTTATCAGTGTATATGGATATCTGGATTCCAGACTAAGAACGTCAGGGAATTAGTAAGAGTAGTAACCTCTCTTGAATCTTTGGTGATAACTAGCTTGATCAGACTCATGACAAATACTAGTGTAAAATGCCTGACCTGATGCAGTCAGTGAAATTTATTAGATAGTGTTTGTTTGGGGTTATTTTGGGGGTTGGTTTGGGTTTGGTTTGGTTTGTGGGGGTTTTTTGTTTGTTTTTCCTTTTACTTTTGCTCTTGTTTTTGTTTCAAGTAGGTACAATTTTTTTTTAATTTATTTTATTTTCATACTGAGTGCACTCATTCTCTGGATCCAAACATTCTCTTAAATAATGAATATTAACCGTGTCTCCACCGGCCTGAAGGACACCAGGGAAATAGTTCAGACTTTATAAATATCAACCTCCAAGTACAGGATGTCTAGTTCACAGATTTATGTCCCAGCAAGACGGACATGGTGTAATGGGCAACACAAATGGTGATATCATTACATGATAACATACCTGATGATACCATACACATCTGTCAGAGATATTGTTACCTGCTGACTTCAGCAGGTAGCAATATCTCTTGCCCACCTTGAATTTTGCCATATTTCAGAGAAAACAAAATTTAATGAGTGTGATAATTATTTTGTGACTTTTAAGAAGACAATTTATCCTGTACTCCTATTTATTAAATAGGATCAGAGGAGTAAATTATAATTTTTCAGTACATCTCAGCAGCACAGACAATTTTGTTTTAATTTAATTTTAAAGGATTATATTTTAATTTTAATATTCAGCAATCAAATTTCCTTCAATGTAATAATAAAAGAAATTTCTAGAAGCATCCCCTGGTGTGATGAGAATTGAGAAGGTGAATTGGTCCAATTTATGTATGCTTTAAAATGTTCTTTCAGAAATACCTTAGTAAGAAAGAAATATATTATCACTAGAATTTCTTCTGCTTTTATTTTATTATTATAGCAGGGATTTTCTGAATGGTTTGTTAACTTGTTTGTTGCCAGCTCTTTCCACTGATTATTTTCTGAGAAAGAGGATTGTTAGAGAAATGCATCTAAAGTAGAAAGTCGCACAGGATAAAAAAACCATGTGTCTTTAAAGAGCACAAATAAGAAGATCACATGATATATGCTAGAAATGGGTTTTAAGAAAAAAAAAAATGTCAGAAGGTGGACATTGCATTGCTTTTTTTTTTTTTTTCTGGAAATATGTACAATGATTTTGATGACTGACCATACTGAAGATTTTCTTATTTTCTAAATTTTGCTTTTAACCTTGAAGAAATTACATACATGCAAATTCATATTCCCTTATTGGAGCGGTATTGTTGTTTGGGATGATGAAGAGATACATAGAATAAGTATTAAGCATTCATTCACAGTAACCAGATTAGACCACAGTGATGTACAGAACTACTTGTAAACTTGGTTTTAGCTTTATATACATAGTGCAGAGAGCAGGGTTTGTGAAACAACATGTATGGTACTGTGGGAAGAGCAGAAGGAAGAAGAGAAAGATAAAGGGGTACTGGCTCCTGGCACAAAAGAAAACTATGAGGATTATAAGAGTGGTGTGAGGAGCAGGAGGTGACTGTGTATGCTGGCTCAATATCTAAGAATCACTGAGGCAGAAGAGGGTCTTCTGAGGCTTTAGAGCCATTGACTCACATGGGAGTTGCAGGACAACATGAACAGTCTTGGCAATGCTCTTTCAAGCTGTGTCTCAAGTGAAAGAGATTGTTCAGAGTTTGCTCTTTTCTTAAGGGAAAAAAGCAGCAGCTGGGCAGTTGAGGAACAGATCCTTGAGCTATAAAAGCTACAGACAGTTCAGACCAGCTTGCCTTTTGCAGTGTCTTTTCTTTTTTTAAGGTCATGTGTATTTCTTGACATTTGCTAATTTAAATAATAGGTACAAGGTAGGTTTAGAGAAGAACAGACTAAATAATTTTTTCAAAAGAGAAGCTATGTGAACAAGAACATCCAAAAAAGATCTTCTCCAAAACATATAAAAGTGGTAGCAGTTTCCCAGCAAAAGGGGATCAAAGAGTCAAGATCTTAAATTAAGGTTGTAATAGAGAGTTTCCAGTCTCAAATAAATAGATTGAGACTGAGGTGTAAAGACTGAGTGACTGTGACTTGTCTGTTGATTGTGAACTCACCTTAAGAGTTACGTATATGGGGCAGCTGGGACGTAGGAGAAAAGCTATTAGTCACCATACATATGATACCAGTATAGGAGAGGTATTCTGGAGTTTTATCTCAGGATAAGAGAGACCTTCATAATTTGAAATACCATGAGAGGTGTAGGATGTATAGAGATCGGGAATCTTATGCATGGAAGAGATAATCATGCAAGGAGTAAAGATTCAAGCACGTCAGAAACTCTTGAACTCTGTTGAAAGAAGATTTGATCTGAAAGGAAAGGTTACACCTTAATGGAACCAGACTGTTATAACTCAAAATTTAAAAGGTCAAGGAAAAGTGCTGCTTGAGAAAAATTGTCAGGCACAGAAAAACATACAGTTTGAGTTGACATGGCCAAAGCATCTATGACTGACATTTAACGTGTTTCTGAAAATGCCAGGAGGGAAAAAACCCCACCCAAACCACAAACAAATGTATAAATAAAACAGACAAATAAGACTCCTAAATGCCAGCTGATTGAGGCATGCAGTATTGAGTCAGCGTGCTAAAGTAACACTTACTAGTACTAAACAACATGAATTCTGGCATCCTAAAAATAAAATGGGACACTACAGTGCTTGGCATCAATCACCCTGATAAAGTAGGCATGTCAGAGACCTGAGTGAAGGAGAGCAATTAGTAGGATATGGCTAGCACCTGTGTGGGAACTGTGAAGTAGCACATACTGGAAGCAGCACTGCGTTTGAAGGATTTCATAAAACACTGTGGCATAAAAATGGTCTTGCAAAAGAGAAAACCCTACTGTAATATTAAAAATGTAATAGTAAGACTAACACAGGCCATTGCTCAAGACAAAAATCCAGAAACAATTGACCAGTTGAAAACTTGGGTTGTTAATCGTGACAGACATTTGTCCACAAAAGGACAGGATTGATGACACATCAAGATGGGATAGAGAAATAAAATTTGGGATATAATGACTGACTGCTATCAAATACACCATCCTCATTTTTATCTGTATTGAATGCATGGAGGATAATTTGAGAAAAATATGAGAGCAAACTGCTTAATACACTATAATTTAATAATTAATAGTTTAATAATTTATAATTTAACGCTATAGTGGAGACAGTAGGTCAAACAAATCCAGCACACAAACATTCACTTTTAAGAAAGAGATCTACATCTGAGTTATCCAAAACCAAACAAAACATACTATAAGAGCACCACCAAGAAGCAGTGTAAAAGGTAGAGGCTATTACAAATAAATTATCTTTTTGAAGCCCAAATAAATTGAATGTAAATATTCAAGAGAAAATAAACAAACAAGAAGCTTTGGAGTTAGAGAGAACCTACCAGGAGGATATTTTGGCTTTTGAAAAATAGATGGCATATTCTAATGAAAATTGGAAGTATAGTAAAATATAATGGATGAAATAGGAACTTAAATTAATTTTTTTTCTTTTTTTCTGTGCTGTATTTTCCACTAACTGCATTCAGGTCTTTATGTACATCTTTATTTACAGACTAAAATTAAAGCAATTGGTTTCTGTATAGTTACTCAATTGCACATCAAATTGTGCTCAACATTTAAAATCTGTCTAAAGGACTTCATTGCAGAGTAAGCCTGTAGCATAGTGGTGACTATCCTTGCCTGTTAGGGTTTGATATCGTAATGGATGCCAATGGGGAGGCATACTTACTGATCACTTCTTGACACTTCCATCACTGAATCAACTTACGGATGCGAAACAGGGAGTTTGAATTGATGTGATATTGTTGTTGGTGCATTGTCATGGTATTAAATGGCAGCTCCTGTTCTTTAACTTGCAGAAATTACCCCCACCCTCAGACAGGTGCTCTGAGAGACCAGGAAACCTATACAGCTGTTTAATCTTCTCTGTTCTCATGGCAGCTATACCTAAAGCTCACCAATACCCGCTCACCAGTACCCTTTCATTCTTGAAAACTTTTAACATGATTTAGTTGAAGATATCTGTGCTCATTTGCTGGAAGGTTTGTTTAAATGACTTTTAAAAGCCCCTTCCAATCCATGATTCTATGACTGCAGCTACCAATTGAATTGTGCAGTGATTTAGTAAAAATCATGACTCACTTAAATTGACTCCATGATACGAAAAGGTTGTCTGGGTCATTTTCCAAGCAGGCATCTCAATTTCCTGTCTTTTCCAAATAATACGATCAATTTCAGAGAAAAAGAGCAAATGTTAAAGTACAGCCTCTCCTGATAACTCTGAAATTTTACTTTCTCCTTTTAAGCAAACTAAATAGTAGGAGTTGAGGTGGGCTGAATGTTATTTTCTTCCTTTCTTTTATGAACTCATGCATTTTCAAGGTATGTGCTAGTTGATCATTTTGTGCACAGCTTCAGGAAAACTATATTATTTTTAATAACCTAGGAAGTGTAACCAGAAATTTGCACTGAATTCTGACTGAACAACTCTATTCTTTTTTTTCAGAGTACATTTTACTTTTCAAAGTCACAGTTAAAAGTTAAAATACTAACTTAGAATATATTTCATGACATCACTCCATCATTGCCTTTTAAAACAAACCATATAATAACTTTCTCGCCATAAAATAAACTAGCCACATTTTTTGCCTTGTTTTACATTAAGATAAACAGAACTTTATATAGGAAAGAAATGCAGAGAATATGTTTTCTTCAGGCCAAAATTTAGTGATTCATAATTTTCCTAATAAAGCAGTAAATAACAGTTGAAAACAGCCAGTGTGATATGCACACAATCAGCAAGCTCTGTGATGCAGTTGACATGCTGGAGAAAAATTATGCCTTCCAGAGGGACCTTAACAGGCGTGAGAGGTGGTGCCATGCAAATCTCATGAAATTTAACAAGGCCAAGTGCAAGGTCACCTGGGTCAGGGCAACCCCAAGCACAAATACAGGCTGGGTGGAGAATGGATTGAGAGCAGCCCTGGGAATAAGGTCTTTGTGTCGGCACATCGAAAGTTCAACATAACCTGGCAATGTGTGCTTGCAGCCCAGAAATCCAACTACATCTTGAGGTGTGGTTAAAAACAGCATTTCCAGCAGGCTGAGGGAAGTGATTCTCTCTCTCTCTCTCTCTCTACTCTGCTCTGGTGAGACCCCACCTGGAAAACTGCATCCAGCTCTGTTGTCACCAACACAAGAATGACATGGACTTGCTGAAGTGAGTCCAAAGGAGGGCCATGAAGATGATCAGAGGGCTGGAGCACCTCTGCTATGAAGACAGGCTGATAGAGTTGGTGTTGTTCATCCTGAAGGAGAGAAGGCTTTCAAGAGATGTTACAGCAGCCTTCCAGTACTATGTGGGGTTCTACAAGAGAGTTGTAAAGGGACTTTTTGCAAGGGCAAGAAGTGATAAAAGAAGTGACAATGGCGTGAAACAGAAAGAGCATAGGTTTGGATTAGATATGTGAAAGAAATTCCTTACTGTGAGAGTGGTGAATTCTGGAACAGGTTGCTCAGAAAAGCTATGGATTCCCCTTCAATGGAAGTGTTCAAAGCTAGGTTAAATTGAACTATGAGGAACCTGGTCTAGTGGAAGGTTTCTCAACCCGTGGTGGAGGAATTTGAACAAAATTATCTTTAAGGTCTCGTCCAAGATGAACCATTCTAAGATACTTTTATATTCTTGAAGTACTCCAAAGGACTAAAACTCAGTTTGGAAATATTTGTGAAAACTATATTGTCCATATTTAAGTGAGCTGGGACACATTTTTTTTTTACTATTTGGATAGTACAGAGATAAAATAACTGTGCTATGAGATCTCCCTAAAGCTAATGTTACTTCAGTCTTTTTATGGGAAATTCATGTGAAGTATGGAATCATACCAAAGATGTAAATTTTGAAAGATATTTTAACTTTTCAAAAAGTACGTATTTCCCAATTGAATTACATATATTTTAACATAATTCTCAAAAAAAACGGGAGTAGTTTTACTAGAAATCTTTAGTTTATAAACATCATCTCAGAGAAAAATTTTTTTCTATAAATTAAATATATATGTCGTGGGAATTCAAGCTAACAACGAGCTAGGGAAATGCCATTATACACTTTACATCAAATATATACCAAAATTGAAAGAAACGTTTCCTCTTCTCAAACCTAAACGTGCTTAGACCTTTTCATCACTTTTTACAGCCACTTCCTAGTCCCACTGTGCCACTCAAAAGAAGGAGGAAAAGAACTCATTAGTAAAGTTGAGTTTAGGAAGTCTGAGGAAGATGCAAGGGGTGAGGGGAGCACTAACCCTAAACCTAACCCTAAACCTAACCCTAACCTTAACCCCAGCCCTAACCCTAACCCTAACCCTAACCCTAACCCTAACCCTAACCCTAACCCTAACCCTTCTGATTTGATTGAACTGATAATAAATTAATTCCCCCTACTCAAATCTGGTTTTACCTGTGTTGGTAAATGCTGAGAGAGCTCTCTGTTCTTATCTTGATCCCTGAGCTTTACATTATATTTTGTCTCCCCTGTTCAGTGAGGAAATGGAGTGATAGAGTGGGTTGTCGGGCACCTGGTGGATAGTCAAGGTCAACACAACATTTAATCTAATACTTGTATTACTTTATGCCAGTAAAAAAATATGAAGCAGTCCAAATCACCAGTTAAATCAATAAACATTTTAAGTTTATGACAATAAATGGAAATTGTTTAAAGCTGAAAAAAAAAATTACCTAGTTTCTCTAGGACAAAACTTTTGCTAAAAGAAAGAAAGAAAACAAAACCACAACAAATAATCTATTGAGTAGATCTGGTGTATAAATTGGTTTGGACTTCTGGTTCCTTATTTTGGTGTATTATTTTTATCATACAAAAAGAGAACTAAAAAATGTTTTCTTAGCCCTTTCTTCAGGTTCTTTTGAACAGTAACTTCCTATGGACCTAGTATAATTTAATTATATTACTCTCGCTTTTCCTTTGCTCTCTCTATTCCTTGTTTCCCTGAATTGCATTCGTAAGTTTCAGACCATCTTCTGCTATAAATTGGTGTTTATTTTGAAACTATCACAGCTGGTTATTAGCACTGCTAAGGTTCATGGGAAAAAGTATTTCATCCCAGATGTCATATATCATAGCATTACATCCTTGCTTCCTCCCTCCCTC
>VZTI01002736.1:34366-60410 GCA_013397865.1 Struthidea cinerea
TCTTCCCCTCCCTTCCCTTCCTTCCTTTTTTTTGCCATCACTCTGGAGCCAGAGCCATGGTCTTTCTCAAGTACATGATGAAATAGGTTTCATAAATGAAACTGAGGTGATAATTTAGAGTAGCTATGCCAATAGAGCAAATAAAGTATCAATACTTGTGGCTATTTTTTATTCACATAATCAATAAATGGGTCTTCAAAATCACAAAAAATTCAAAGAGAAAATATTATATTACAGAAAAAAAAAGAACAGATATAGCTTTTTAAAATTCTACACTTATTTCACCATGGTTTGTCCATTTGCATGAATAAACTGGTTAAATGAGTGAAATACTCTCCTTAATATTTACTGAATCTTAGGAATACAATCTATTGATTTATGAATCACTTGTCATGAAAATGGATAAACACTGAATTGTAAAGAAAAAAATGGCCTACTCTCTATGCATTGTAGTATCTACTGGAAAATATATACCAGGGACAAAAACTCAGTTTTCAATTAGTTTTCATTTCTTCACACATTTTTAAAAGGTTGAAATCATAAATATACAGAATACACTTCTCTTCAGATACTGAGGTACATTATTAAAACTCGCTGTAGAACTTTTTGATAGTCTAATAATACTTGAGCACAAGCAAAATTAAAGATTTTATCACATTGGATTATTTCATAGAAGCAATTTTTTTCCTAATCTCATATGCTGAAGGACTTAATTTAGATGCAGAATACATTATTTCTGACAAACTACAAACCAGTGTGATTTTAACTATAATCTGAATGCAATGAATTTGATAGTTTAGGACTAAACTTATCATCTGGGTCAGACACAGGTATATGTAGGTTTATTTGAGCTCTTAAAATATTGAATTCTTAATTTCCAAATTTTGACCAATTTACTTCAAACTTCACAGCTTATCTCTGTTCCAAATTTCATGATGCTGAGTCTGTTGTACCTGAAAACTCACATCCAGATCTGAATTTCATCCTAATAAGGAAATTCTGGTTTTTTAAGCTCACATTAAAAAACTCTAAGTTAATTGATTGCAGGTGAAATGATCTATAGACTTTTCAGTTCAGTGTTGCAGTATTCAATCTCCTGTTTGAATGAAAATAGATATAGTTGGAAGAAAGATTTATGCACAAAGATTGCTCTCTAGCCCTTGGTATTTGTCCAGATTGTCCAACTGTCATATCAACTGAATAAACTGACTATAAAAATGTTTTCCTCCCAATATAGACCATTCCTTGTTCTTTCCTGTATTTTATATGTGTCAGGGGGACAGGAGTGGCAGCAGAGGACATGTCAAAGCATTTCTGCAATAGCTAATGAACATTTTGTAGAGCACCTATAGTATTCTTTATCTACCATATATATAAAAAGGGGTTTCTATGAGATGAAAAGAACAGAAGCCTTTCAAGTAGTATGACAACTAAGCATTTCTTTTGGGTCCATTTCTGTCTCTAAGAGGTTTCACACATTTTCTTCTATGCTACAATATACTGCATGAAATATACTCTTTGAAATATACTTTCAAAACCATACTGTTTTGAAAGCAAACATTATAGACAGAGAAATAGGAAGGCATACGTCTGTTAGTAGAACATAAATGATTGGTAAGGCCAGATAAAGTTTTGATAACAAAATGTGGGCTATTTCTTATTATTTTGAGAAATTTTCTCTTGCTGTTTGTATCCTTGAATTTGTCCTCAAAGAATTTAACTTTTTTTTTTTTTTTCCCCCCCATAGCTGGCCAGTATTTCCTATTCTAAACCAGCTTATCTAACTACTGGATGTTTGGGAATTCTAATGTGGCAACTGACCATGCATTTGTTGGGAAGAACTCATTGCACTCACGTAAAGCTGTTAAAGAACAACAGTGCAATAACCATAAACAATTAAATAGACTAACTGCACATTCATGCAGTAATATTGGATACGTACATATGTACACACACCATTTGCATATTAAGTCAAATCCTTGGTGTATTCACTATGTTTAGTGTCTTGGAACAGACTACAAGAAATTCTGGGTGAAATACAGAACTTTGATTTCTAATTAAACTAGGTCTGTTGCCAAAGATGTCTGTTATACATGCTGACCAATTCATAGTTTATTACAAAGCCAAAAGCTTCTTTGTGTAGAGAAGACATTATTGCCATAATTCTCACTGTGAAGTGGTTCTCTAACAACACTAGTGTAAAGAATGAAGGTAACAGGTGTGTGAGTAGATTCAACTTGAACTTTGACTGTTGTCACTACTTTTTAAGCCCTCTGAAGTGACTAATATCAGAGTGTATGGAAACTTCAGGCTGGCAGTCATAAAATAAAGATAATATGTAGGTAGTCTGACTGGTACACGACAGCCAAGGCTCACATGGCTAAACACATATGCTTTCTGCAATGTGGATGTTGGTCTAGCTGGAAAATACAAGAAAATTCAAAATGCAGGGTGTTATGTTGTTCTTATTTTTTTGGCTCATACGACCTAAAAATTTTCCTGTCTGAACAATATATTTCATGCTTTCTGTTTGTATTCATGAGCTCTATCGATGACCACTTCATGCAGCAACTAGAGACCACTACTAGCAAGTAAAACTTCTTGTAAGTTTTACTTACAAAAGTAAAACTGAGTTTTAAACAAATTTTAGAGAGAGATTGATTGAGTTTTCAATATTTCTTTCATTTTTTAAAAAAGTCTCATCTAAAAAATCTAATAAAATGCAAAGGAGGGAAGGAGCAAAGAGACTTTTCATATAATACACTTTTTTTTGAAAGTTAGATGATTGTTCAGCAATGAGGTGTCATGTACTATGCACTACTGTATTCTTTTTAATATTTTTCAGCTGAAAGGAGTACTTTTTGTTTCCTTCAAGCAGATTTGAAAGAAAAAAATCCAGAAATGTTCCAAACAGGAAAAAAATACATAGTACCTTGGGGCTTAAGGACGTTTTATTTTCATGAGTTAAGACTTCCTCATTAGTTTCAGAATGAAACAGGGTCACAGGTCAAGGAATAGGTCACTCTAATGAGAAAAATAAGATGCGTAGATCTTCTCAAGACCTATTGTATTATTTGTGGAATATTGGTATAGTTTTATCATGTTTCCACTGAGAACTTTTCCATTTTGAAGTTGTGTTTATAATGTAAAAGTTGTTTGGATTTTCTTTTTCCTCTAGAATATTCTCTTCTCTCATGCTGCCATATAATATTACAGGTGTCTATACTCTGAATGAGAGAATTTATGCTCAGTGTACATTTTAAATTTTAGAGAAATTATTGATAGAAAAAGTAAGATGACAGCAAAGGTGAAGGTTTTATTTTTCTGGGTTTGAAATACAATAATTATTGTTGTTACTATTATTATTGAAAGCATTGGTGGGACATTTCTAGTACTGTATGCAAACAATCATAAATCTTCCAGGTTATCTGGAAAAAAACCTGTACACACAGCCAGGCATTTTTCCTGAGAAAATACTAATCACTAATTTAAATGAATTGTAAATACTTCCATATTTTGGGATCCTGTATTCTGTTGTTGGCACTGAGAAAACAATTCAGACATGGTCGAATATTGAAGAGTATGTGAAATATTTCTAAAGGCATTTTCAACTAACTAGCAAAAAGCATGCAGACATTTGAATTAATAATGGGCAGCTTAGGCCCTTTCTGTGCAAAAGCCTTCCTACCTGTGATTCCCACTAGCTTGCTTTCTTTAGCTTAAAGCATCTCTGCCCTTCATGTCTCCAGCTTTCACTTCTTACTTTCCTATTACTTCAGCTACTCTGCTTCAATTTTGAATATGTGTATACCTGCAGCATTTGATAAGGGACAAATTTACCTGAGAATTGATTTTCCTGATTGGTACTTTGAAGAAGTTGTAGATTTTCCAAACAAAGACTATCCATGTATGAAATATGTCTTTCATACAGTATATATTAAGACTGATGTGGAAAATGCAAACCATATGAAACGAAGCTCATATTAATCATCTTCATTACACTGAAATTCTGGTTGAAACTGGTATTTCTGGCAGACCTATGTTTATATATGCATATTTTTATGCTCACATATATATTTATACATATGAATATATATATGAATGAATTACAGAAATAAATAGACCTATGTTTCACACATTTATGCTTACCATTTAGTATTTGTCTGGTCACTAAAGAACATACAACAAGAATGTTTCCTGCCAAGTGAGGTTGGTAATCTGAGGAGAAATTATCTGTGAAAAACGAAGTATAATAATTACTATAACATCCAACAGTTTCTCATAATATTTCTAGTTATATATGTTTCTTAAAATAAAACTCTAATATATGAAAAAAAAAGCTTATTTGTTAATATTAAAATAGTAAGAACTGTGAGTGCCTGTAACTCTGCAAAGAAAAACAGTACCATAAGGACTTAGTGCAAAACAATCCAGTTCTTTATGTATTCAAAAGAACTAGGTATGTCCACAGGTTCTCATTCCTCAATCCTTGTCTTGCATCTGCTGGAGCATTTTGTATAGTATTACTGATGTGTAAACCTGACACATACGCTGCAGAAAGGAAATGAAGCAAAACACTGAGGTAAGCTGAAAATCTTAGCTTTGTTTTGTGGAACCACAAATTAACCTAAAAAGACCCAAAACCAAAACCAAAACCACAAAAACCAAAACCCGTTACCAACAAAAATTATCATTATTCAGTAAGAGAAATTCTATTACATCTCATGAGTCAGTGAGCCAAATCTTTAAATGAAAAATCTTACATTTCTAGAGAGAATCCTTGATGTGAAAGGAAAGAATTGCTGACAATAAAAATAGGAAGTTAGAAGCCAGATTCCTTGTCTTCTTTCTCTACTCTGCAGTGGCGGACTGTAAGATAATATCCAAATGGCCAGAGAATTGATCTGAAGGGAAAGTTCCTTCAGTTTACTTTATAGACTTGCTGTGGGACACTGAGACAATCACATATAGAAACACTGGATACATTAGAAGCTTGAAGTAAAATTATGTGGCTTATATCTATATATATTTGTGCAACTATAATAACTAAAACAATTCTTCTCTGTGATCAAACACTGCTCCTTTGATTCTCTCCTCAAAAAGGTAAAATTGAGTATTTGACCAGAATCAGGGTTTATCTTCACTAAAGCAGCAAAAAACATTCCCCAGAGAAGAATAAATTTGAGATTTTATGATAATATTGTCCAGTTGTAGGATAGAATAAATTAGAAAGATAATTATGGAATTACATGATGCATAAATTTTTCTCATGTCAGAAGAAAAGACAGAGTCTAGCATGATTTGGGGGGAGAGGGACGGGGGGAAGAAAATATGCTGTTGTGTGTTTGAGGCGCTGCCAAGAGCACAGTATACACCAAATCTTATGAAATGAGAAAAATAGCACTTTCTTACAGCTGAAGAGTGGCTATCTGATTAAAAAGAACATGTTACATTTGGCCAAAAATATATTAAATGTGTTTAAATCTCCAAATTTTCAGTCCAGTTTTCATCTGTATTTAATCACCTAAAATTTCAAATAAAGTACCTTAAATTGTGGTTAAGAACTTTCAGAATTACCCAACATTTATTACTTGCAATTTTTATTGAAAAGCAATCAGGTTTTCATTGGCAGGCTATTGAAATGTAAACAAAGATATTTTGCTTTCCATTTTGTTTTTGCTTTTTCCTTTATTTTTCTTTTAGCATAGTGAATACTCTTCATCTTCCAAATAACAAAGAATGAGACCTTTTCTAATTTTTCAATTGATCTATGAGAAAACAATTTATTTTTCAACATCAAATTGGTGCTGATTAGCAACTGGCACATGAATTTTTTAAATTTAAATAATTAAAACGGATTTTGTAGTGTCTTGATTCCATGATATCCTCCCTAATTAAGGTATTACATTTAACTGTTGGCAGAACATTTAGCAGCTGTTTAGAAGATCTTACATAGACAGCAGTTGTAACTAGGTCACTTTCCAAAAAGTGAAAGGATGTGTCAAATGAAATTTCAGCCATATTAGTCTTTGGTGTAATTCTAACTAAGGTTTTTATTAACATAAAGTTGTAAGGCAAATGTGCTGAATGACAAGAATGTGTTCAATCTCTCTTCCATCATTAGTCAATGACAGATCATTTACAAAACATTATAATCTAGTTGTTGGTTCTATTAATACTGATGTGGTTTGTAGTTTAATTGGATTTTTTTTCTGCACCCTTCTTCTCAGTTTGTAACTTTTTCCTTTCTCATTTAAGGATGAAGCAGTTATTACTTTTTCCATAGGTAGTCCCTGACTACAGAGGTTCTTCTATCTAATGAGCACTTGCAGTTGACTCTCTCTGGGAACAAATTTTCAGCCTTTCTTTGTACTAACTCTCTCAGTCTTCCAGGAGTTAAGGCTCCATAATCTTTCTGAATCCTACTTTTCTTTCTTCTCTTTTTATCTTTTTGCAGAATCACAGGATGTTTGCTTTGGAAGGCACCTCTGAAGATCACAGAGTCCGGCCCTGCCATATAGCAGGTTCACTATAACAGATTGCACAGATGTGTTCAGATGGCTTTTGAGTATTACAGAGAAGGAAACTCCAGAATCTCTCTGGGCCATCTGTTCCAGAACTCTGTCACCTACCTGTTAAGATGGAACTTCCTGTTTCATTCAGGTGTTTTCATGTGGTATGAATTTTCAAGAAAATCAAAATACCAACAGTAGGAGGCTTCTGAGAATAAAAGGGGATCAGATTTTATACAAAATTATTATCATGAGGTGATAATATGATGAGGCAGCTGAAAATGTAAATGGTGTAAGAAGTGCAGAGTTGGAGGTAGATGAAAACAGAGACAACATGATTGAGGACAAGATTCTTTGCAATTATATATTGCCTTTTACCTACTGACATTACTGGGAAAGTGCCAGGCTATAGCAGCTGTAGGTCCAGTCATACAATTTGAAAATGCCTGAGAACTTCAAGGAAAAAATTAGACATGGTAAGGACTATGAATATTATTTTAGCAAACTAGTTATGAGCTGAATCAATAGGATGGATGTTATTATGAATAGGAAATTGCCATGGTCAAGAGGAAGGATAGTGAAGGCATGAATGAGATTATTTTTTCTAAATCTATATTTATTCATTTCAAACACCTAACCTTTTAAACTTTTGGGTAAAAAAAAAATCATGTATTTGTAGGTTTATGGTGTATGCAAAAAAGGTAAGAGGAATTTGCTGAATCCTACTGAAGAACAGATTGCCTGTATTCATGGGTAGATTCAAATGCCAGAGTGTTTGTAAATGTAAGGAAGAGTAAAAGTGTCTATTGAACTGTAGATATGGGAAGCAGTGTGGCCAAGTGAATGCTTATGCAAGAGCTGATTGTGTAAGAAAGTGACACAAAACAAATTATTATTGTTAAAGTGCTTACTGTAAACAGAGCATTGATGGCTTTGTGGGTTAAGGTTCAGTGATTTTACCTTAAGATCTGCACTTATTAATAATTTAGACATCTTTGGGGGGTTATTTTTAACTCAAAATAAAACAAACAAATGACAACCCCAAACCCAAAGCCTAAAACTCAAACTCAGAAGCTTGAGAGTTTCTGAAAGCTCCAAAGATTTTTACAGTCCCTTGGATATTTATGATTCTGTGTATTTTCTGTTTCGTATCCATCTATTGTTTCCATTATGTATTACTACTAGCATTATACAGTTTTCTGCAACTTTTTCTGTCTGTCCTAGTTCTACATGGGTGGTATCTATATATGGTATCTTAACAAAACTGTTAGTGTCACAATTGTAAACAATTTCACAAAATGTAGCCAAGAATAATGACGATAAAGAGAAGGGTGCTAGTGGGAGAAACAATACAATATGGAGAAATCTTTTGGTGCAGCGATCTGTAACCTGTGCGTTTGTTTTTTTCCCATGTCTTACTTTGTGTAGGCTCTAAAATTTTTTCATGACGGAATCATAGGATATCTTGAGCTGGAACGGACCCACAAGGATCGCCAAATTCAACTCCTGGCCCTGCACTGGACAACCCTAAGAATCACATTGTATATCTTTGCATAGAGTGCTGTCAAAACACTTCTTGAACTCTGTCAGGCTGGTGTTGTGAGGAACCTGAGGAGCCTGTTCCAGTGCCCAGCCACCCTCTGGGTGACGAACCTTTTCTAATATCCAACCTAAACCTCCCCTGACACAACTTCAGGCCATTCCCTTGGGTCCTGTCACTGGTCACCACAGAGAAGAGATCAGTGCCTGCCCCTCCTCTTTCCCTCATGAGGAAGTTGTAACTGCAGTGAGGTCTCCCCTCAGTCTCCTCTTCTCCAGGCAGAGCAAGCCAAGTGACCTCAGCCACTCTGCGTATGGCTTCCCCTCTATCCTTCACCATCTTCATAGCATTCCTTTGGATGCTTTCTAAACTTTTTATATCCTTTTTATACTGTGATGCACAAAAGGAGGTTTCTATATATGTGACTAGGCTCGTCTTTCTTTAATGAGCTACACACTGAGAGAAATATTATTTATCTAAGTGGTTGCCCTTTTATTTATAAATACACTGGACCATTTTTCTTTTAGCATTCTTAATGCAAATTCAGCATTTTTATTTTCTCACATGTGAGAGGGGAAGTAAGATCTGCTGCACTGACTACTTCTGTAGTTCTCATTCTGAGAGAAAACAATTTTTAAAAGACTTGACTTTTTAAGTGATAAATCACTTTGTGCATTATTAATATAAATATTTTTATGATATGTGAATCTTCTCCACAAACAAAGGATAAAAATTAAACTTTTTTTACCGCATACAGGTAAGTTACAAACAACAACAAAAAAGATTTATTTAAAATAAATTTAAAAAAATGTTTAAAATTTTAGAGGTATGTCATCTCAGTTTATCTCATATTATATGAGTCAACAGTGTTTTACATTACTTCATTTAAATTTATGTTCCGTAATTTTGTTAATCATTGAGCCAAGCAAATGTAAAATTGATTCACTGCCTATCTATACACATACAAAATCATACTCACATCCTGGCATAAATCCTTGGATTGTAACAGCTTAAATGGCACTGTGAGAAGGTCACTACTTCACTGTGAATGGTACTTGCATGTTCTGTGGAAGTGGCATTTATTTTTATAGTTTGAACCATTAAAGTACCAGAAAGAGTAAAATCATAGAATCCTTAAGGTTGGGAAACACCTTCAAGATCATAAAGTTCAATGGTTAACCCAGCACTACCACCACTGAACCATGTCCTCAAGCCATAGTCACATGTGTTTTGAATACTTCCAAGGACTTCACTGCTTCTCTGGACAGTCTGTTCCAATGCTTTACTATCCTTTTCATGAAAAGTGTTTGCCTAATCTTAACCTCCCCTGGTGCAAATTGAGGCCATTTGCTCTTGTCCTGTCACTTTTTACCTGGAGAAGAGACTGGCACCTACCTCACTACAACTTCCTTTTGTGTAGTTGTGTAGAAAGTTGTAAGATCTCACCTAAGCCTCCCTTTCTCCAGCGTAAAGAGCCGCAGCTCCCTCACCCCTTGTAAGATTTGTGCTCTGTGTCTGTAAGTTTTTAGTCCACGTCTGTGAGTCAGTAAATTTACCATGAACACAAAAATGTTGTCACACTGATCACTACTTTCAGCCTGAACCACCTGGGAAAGCAGTCATCTTCGAACAGGTGTACTTCTTTCAGCAGGAAAGGGATGGATTTGCTCTGGCCATCTTTAATGGTGTGCTGGTTTGGCTGCTGTAGAGTTAACTTTTTTCACAGTGTCTGGCATGGGGCTGTATTTTGCATTTGTGTTGAACACAGGGTAGATAATACAGAGACGTTTTCGTTATGGCTGAGCAGGGCTTACACAGAGCCAAGGCCTTTCCTGCTTTTCATACTGCCATGATGGCCAGAAGGCTGGGGTTGCACTGGAAGTTGGGAGGGCACGTGTCTGGGATAGCCAATCCAGAAAGACCAAAGGAATATCCCATACCAAATGACATCATGCTCAATATACAAAGCTGGGAGAAGAAGGAGAAATGGAGGAACATCTCCCCAAGTAACTACTACATGTGAGGGGGCTCTGCTCTCCTGGAGATGACTGAATACCTGCCTACCCATGGGAAGTAGTGAATTAATTCCTTGGTTTTTGCTTTGCTTGCATGTGTGACTTTTGCTTTCCCTATTAAACTTTGTCTCAACACACCAGTTTTCCATGTCACCCTTCCAATTCTCTCCACAATCCCACTGATGGGGAACTGAGCAAGTGGCTGTGTGGTATTTGGTTGCTGGCTGGTGTTAAACCATGACAAATGGCTTCACTGTTTTTAGGGGAATGTTGAAAGACAATATTATTTATTCTAATTAATAAAACCATAAATCAGTATATCTTTCTAAACTTCCTGATTATTAATGATAGATTGGCCCTTAATGTCAGTAAAATGAAACATAACTTTGTGAGCTTGAAACCCTATCTGTCTTGAAAGAGAACAGTGATGGTTGCCTGGTCAATCTGAAGCTTATACAGCCCCAGTAAAATCACTGCTATGTGCCTTGTGGTCACCCTGCTTCAATGCTGCAAGTGACAGAGTACAGACAGAGTAGGGGCAGCATGACTGCTGTTTCAGTCATATGTACTGAAAGTATTTATTTTCTAATGTCAAGCAGCATTCACATAATCCATCTGATGTTTATCACCTGATGTTTGTGTCAGCTGTTGTCATGGCCACATATCAGAGAGATACAGGAGACCTCCTAGATTTCTTCTATTGAATTGATTAAGCACTTTCAAATGAAGCTGTAAAAGCCCAAACTAGAATTCCAAGGAACACAAATAGAGTTTCCACACTTACTTCTCTTTGTAAGTAATATAATTTTCTGGATCAAATTTATCTTGCAGAAACATTTTTCATTAAGCTATAAAGATGTATTAAGATGGACATAGAAACATGATGCAAGAAGACTGTTCAGAATGCCTTTTTCCCTTTGGAAAGCCCTTTCTAAGTGTCAAGGTGTATAAACAAGGCAGTCTGGATAGGGGTGTGCTTTATTATGTGCCTTGAGATAAATCCTGACACAGCCTACAGTTTGTTACCGCATTTGTTAAATTTAATAACATGTGTCGTTTTGGAGATTGATGCTCTAAAAATACAGTTTTCTGGAATGTTTTATTTTAAACATTCAGAGTCTGAAAGACTTACAAAATTTCTATTAATTCTGAAAATTCACAGTGAACGTTCAGCAATGTGTGGAATATTCAATACCCTGAGTGTTGCAAGTTACTTGGTATGTTAAAGAAGCTCAGCTGTAAATCTGCTTCAGCTGTAGCTGTTAACTCCTATCACTTTCACCACTGTGACAGTGGTGTCTTTAGTGTGGTGTTGATATCTTGAGCCACTATGGCATCTCTATGTTAACTATTATATGCACAAAAAAACCACAGGCTAAATATTACGGTGTAGCTCTGATGGTGACTTGCCCAGTTTCTCATATGCTCTGTAGCATAGGCATTCTTTGAAGATTATGGTACTATTTCTTCTCAGTGATGTTGTTTGAAAATATTCCTAATCTAGGATCAGATGAAGGACCTCAAATAAGTAATTCTCCATTCCATAAATTTGGTTTAACAGCATGCAGGGTATAAGTCTATGTTACAGTAAGTAAAGCAATCTGATAATTTATTTGAAAACTGACATCTAAGTACAAGAAACAACCCCTTATTCTGATATTCCTCACTTTTGAATATATCATTTTGACACCCATTGTGACACTGTCAGTACTAAGATTTTTAAACTAACAGGCCAGATCTCTGACGCATGAGGTAATGGAAAAGCAGGAAGTAATTATATGATATCAGCTGCTGCTGATGCTGGCTTTTCTATCTGTATCTTCACTCCTCATATCCTATTTCTTTGTTTGCCTTATAGTACTCTACTGAGCCTATCGAGGCTTCCTGCAATCAGCCTTTTCTAGTCATGGCAGAATCTAATGCCTTTGCTTCTACCCTTTTCTCTAGCATCACTGTTGATAGGAACACAGATGAACCAGTCTTCACTGCATGTTGGACACTGGGAAATCCGGTTTCATGGAAAAAAAGAAACTCTTTCCCCAGAGATCAGTAGTCAGCTTATTTCACCTGCCAGACACAAATAGCTGAGTACAAGTAAAGCATAGGTCCTTTGATAATTTTGGCTTGATTTTACAAGGGCAGCAATGGTAGAGCTTTAACTTACAGATAGTGTCTTTGTCAGTTCTGTGATCTATCCAAAGTCTGGAGGCAACAAAACCTCACAGAGGGAAAAGAAAAGTGATTGGTTTGGTATGAAAGTAGTGATTTGTTTTGTGGCAACATGTTCGCAGAAAAGGGTGGCACACTTTAGTCAAAAGCATTCTAAAATCCAATATAAGAAAGGCAGGTAGCTTGTACAGAATATTGCATCATGAAATATTTTGTTCAGGACTTGATTTTGTCATACAACTAATAAAAAAACCATAATTTTTTTAGAAAGGAAAAAGAGTAGGAGTGTACTTTTCCCTTCAACATACTGGATTTTACTTGCAAAATTATAGCCATCGAAGTTATAAATGAAGAATATCAATTTATGATTGCTGCCACGTTAGGTTTTATGTATTTCCTTCCATTATGAAAAAAAAAGGGATTTTTTTGCCACTATAAATAATACAATTTCACCAATTAAATGTGATTCATGTAGTCTACCTTTGTCACAACTTCCCTCATCTTAAAAGGTTTTGAGATGCTGTACTTCTAAGCATGACATTTACATGTGCTGTTAAGCTACTTAGATGAAATTCTGATATACTGTTTCATTAATTGTCTATCTTCCTTGGTGGTCTGTAGTAATGAATTAATGGAAACATGGAAAGTCAGAAGAAATTCTTCCTAATATCCAATCTAAACATCCTCTGAAGCAACTTGAGGCCATTTCCTCTCATTCTGTCACTTGTTTCTAGCATTCTAGAATTGTACACATACACACAGGCATTCTTTCGAGACATCAAATTTATCTAGTCCCTGACAGATTGAAATTGCTGGTATGTGTGGACAGTGCTGCCACTCTCTGCCTCCTGACACCCGCAGGACTCCACAAGTGTTGGTGCTGCTTTCTCAGGTCCCTGTTCCAATGTGGGGAGGAAAAAGAACGGGATTCTCAAGCACCAATGAGCGGTGGCTCTACCCTGGACCTGCTCTGGCTTCACACTACCAACAAGAGTCGCAAATTTCACTCCGAAACTCTTTTCCATTGCAAAATGCAGCTTCTAGACTTGCTACAGTTGCAAGTAAAGCCAAAAGGCAAGACAGAGGCAAGAGAGGAGAGAGAACTCTACCTGCCTTCCCTTACTTTTTAAAACGGCCTCTGGAAACCCCACAGACCTGTGGTTCCATTTCTGGCCACACGGTTGGGTGTTAAAGAGGCAGTTACAATTTCAGGCACGGATATGGAATACAAAAAAAATTTGGGTTTCCCAGGACACCCCAAAATCAAGTGTCCTATTTGTGACCCCACTTCTTGCACTAGTGCAGTTATGCCACTGTTATATAACACACCACAATGGAGCAGTTGCCTCAAAAATTACCAGGTTTGGTCCTGCCAGAACAAGGCCAGAACTGAAGCTTGCTCCCTTCTGCAGCTTATGCCTAGGCACCCATGGTGTTTTATGCAAGTTTCACCACCAAATGAGTGTTTAAGACATATGCTGCAAATGTAATTAACCCTCTCCTTACAGACATGTATTTAATCTATTTTTTTGTTATGTGGTTTTGTTGCTTTTTAAGTGTTCACCTTCCCCGGCAGCATGTTTCAGTGCTTGACAACCTTTTCCATGAAGAAATTCTTTTTAATAACCCATCTAAACCTCCTCTGAAGCAATCTGAGGCCATTTCTTCTCCTTCTGTCCCTTGTTTCCTAGGAGAAGAGGCCAAATCCCACCTTGGTACACCCTCCTCTCAGTTAGTTATGAAAACCAATAAGATCTCCCCAGAGCCTCCTTCTCCCAGCCCCCTCAGCTGCTCCACATCAGACTTGTGCTCCAGACTTGTGCACCAGCTCTCTTGCCCTTCTCTGGACATACTCCAGCACCCAAATGTCTTTCTTGACATGGTGGGCCCAAAAGTGAACACTGGATTCAAGGTGTGGCCTCACCTATGCCAAGTCCAGAGGGATGATCCCTTCTCTAATCCTGCTGGCCACGCTATGCCTGATACAAGCCAGGATGCCATTGGCCTCCTTGGACACCTGGTCATAGAAGGAGATCAGGTTGGTCAAGAAGGACCTACCTTTCACAAACCCATGCTGGCTGGGCCTGATCCCCTGGTTGTCCTGTACATGCCACATCACGGCACTCAGCGAGATCTCTGCATAACCTTCCCCTGCACTGAAATCAAATTACCACAGAATCTTTAAAGGACAAACATATCTTTATATATATGTGTTTTAAAAAAATTGTAATTAAAGACATGATTTCAGGAAAGAATTATTCATATAAAAAACCATCACTAATGTGACTAAGCCTGTTAATTTGAATGCCAAGCAATGTAACCTGGAGAAGAAATGGCCCCATATGACTTCTAAATAGATAGTTATCAGTTAAATGAATTGGTGTTAAATGAATGTGTCAATTAAATAAGCATAAGTATAAAATCTTACAGCTTTAGCCCTCTCCAGCTCTGTTTGGCATGAATTCTCAAAAAACCTTTATAGAAGTTTTAACTCTGGCTAATCACCTTAATCCCTTAAAGAATTTTTAAGAGCTGAGGCACCATTCACCTCCTTGTACTTCATAATTTAAAACTTTGGAAAAATAGGTCTAATCTATATTAATTCCAAAAAAGCAGATAGACCATTTACTTTGATTCCCTTAAAAAAATCTAATTTCACAGACTTTATGATTCACTCAAATTAAGGTTGAGAAAATACAGCACTACCACAATCACACATGCGTACGATTCAAAGTAAAGGACAAAAACTGTAACAAGTGAAAGTAAGAATCAAAATGTTGATTTTTGATTTGAAATTTAATCTTAAACTCTATAATAGTTTGAGGGTGTGGTAATCTGTTTATCCCACGCTTTCCCTGTCCCATATTGTTCCCCGAGCTTTCCCTTGTCCCGAGCCCTGGCCACTCCCTCAGGCTCTCCCTATTGGTTCCTATACCCCAACTCTACCCATGTACTGCCCCTGCGACCTGACAAAACCCCCCTGCACTCAAGCCACGTGGTCTCTCTGCTTCTGAGGGTCATCGGATCAAGATGTGCTCATTAAAGGTCCTCTGAAACCCTCATGGAGAGATCCTTCTCGCCTCCTTCACCATCACTGTGTTGTAAGGCTGACAGCTGAGAGAGCAAGAGTGCGGGGCCATCCGGAATGGACTGCGGGAGGATAGAATGGCTGTTCTGCCCTAGGAAGCCCCACTGCGCTCCCAGGGAAGGCTGCAGCTGCTAAACTACACCTAGCCTATTACAACATGAGGGCATTTCCTTGTCCTTCCTATTTCCTGCTATGAAGATTTCTCTTTTGCTGGTTTACTAGTGATCAAGATATTAACTGAACAACTGAACTGGGAAGTCAGGATGATCTCATATCTGATCCCTTTGATTTCAAATGGGATTTTGTCCTGTGGACGTTATGGCCAAGTTTCCACATAGATGCTAGCTCAGGACCACACATATTAAATGGGAAACTATTAGACTATTTTCTCAGCTAGAACAAACAGCTATTTAGCACTTTATGGAGCTTAGCTAATAGTGATAGGAACATAATCCAGAGCTGAAACAATTTTAAACAAAAATATTTATACAAAACTATTTCTGTGAGACTTTCTGGTACTACTACATATGTTTTTACATGATCCAGTAAGTTTCCTTCCTTCTTTCCAATACTTTCTGTCCTCTCCTTGTGTTTTAAAGGGTGCGCTTGGTGTGATGTACTTTGTAGGCATTACAATTCACATTTTCTCCTTCCCATCTCATTGTATAAGCAGCAATAATTTAAAATCATCACATAGCTGATCTTAAAAGAATAAGAAGCATTTTTTTCTTTGAAAGACCTTTCTTTCTTTTTTATCTATTTTTTTTTTTTTTACATAGCAACTTCTTTGAAAGGCACACGAAAGATTAGAGAGCTATAACCTACTGTCTTTCAAGACATAGTTTTCACCTATTTCATGGGATGAAGCAAAACTTGGAGCTTGCTAGATGGTGGAAATATTACTATTCATCTGTAGGAAATGAGAAAAAAATGTTAAACATGTCTCTCGTATTTTGTATTCTGTCAAAGGCTTAATGCCCATACAAGAATTTTCTGCTGTTGTATTTTCACAAATTTTAAAATACACACAATGAGGGAAAGCTGTTTAAAATACAAGTCTTCAAAAGTCTATCTGCCAACAAAGTCTCATTCTTTCATTTTTTCTCTTGAACACAAAGGGCTTTTTTTTTTTTTTTTGGTGGCTCTGTGTGCATTTGTGTGTGTGAACAAATTATTGCCGTATGTGTCTGCTTCCATCTTACACTAGTTAATTGCTACCAGTTATTTTACTTCTTGTATACAAGAACTGCAGTTAAGACTAATATCAGGTCAGTGTATTGTAAGTACTGACCTTTTTCAGTTATGATCTTGTCATGTCAAACAACATTGATAAACTATTACCATAATGATCTCTATTGGAAGATGAACATTAAAAGGAATACTCACTTTGCGGGCAGCTTTCCTACAGTATTTTCCTTGCAGGTCAGATTTTTGACCAACCAGCAAAAAATACTTGTGGATTTAGGGGTTTAATACCTGCTATTAGAAAAAAAAAAAAAAGGATCTTTTTTAAAGAAAAATCTATAGCATACCTATATAATTACAAATTTCTTTCCGGTTAAAATCATGTTTAAGGAAGAGAATACACCCAATTTAATGTGAGCAAAAAAGGAGGAAACATATTTACAAACACGCAATCATTTCAGTTTTTTAGATTGCAAATGAGTTATTGCTGGTAGTTGTTGCGGTGGCTGTCCCCGTGGTGGGCCGCCCATGGGCCAGACAGCCACGAAGTTTGAATCAACCCCCTTGGATAAACCTTAAGGCAGGGTAACCGAAAGACCTTCTCCCAAGGTGCTCAGTCACTTTATGTTTATATACTCCAGTTCTGTTACCCTGATTGGTTTGCTAACTCTCCACCCCCTGCACCCCTTATAAGTTCATGNACCTTAAGGCAGGGTAACCAAAAGAGCTTCTCCCAAGGTGCTCAGTCACTTTATGTTTATATACTCCAGTTCTGTTACCCTGATTGGTTTGCTGACTCTCCACCCCCTGCACCCCTTTTAAGTTCATGTCCTAGAATGTTCTCCCTTCCCTGCTTTCCCATTAGCCTTTGGTCCTTGGCTCCTCCCTCCGCCTTTCCCCCTTGGCTCCCGTACCCTCGCCCCACCTATGTACTACCCCAGTGCCCTCAAACCATTGGTCCCTGATGCTCTCTCTGCCCCTTGTCACCCTCATACTTACACCCTGGACCCTCCTGTATTCTTGGTCCTTCGCCCCTAGAGCCCTTCACATGCTTGGCAATAAACTCCTGTGAAACTACGCAAAGGACCCCTCCCAGCTCTTTGTTCTTGGTGACGCGCTCAACAGCTATCCGGTGCCGTACGTGCGCGCTGCTTCTGTGGGCGTTGCCCAGCTCTGTTGTGTGGAGGCTGAGTGCCGAGTGGTGTGGTGCCAGCCGAAGCAGCTTCATCTGGGACACTTTCCGGGAGGATACAGCGGCCTCCAACCATGACAGGCCAGCAGCATCAGGTAATGACTGTATAATTAATCGCATTGGCTTCTTTCAAGTTTGTCACATGGATAACATCACCAGTAGGAGTAAATATTTTGGAGTTCAGGCTAGCTGATGAAAACAGTGCCCAAACCAGTTAAAGCTCTTCCATTTTCAACAAGTTAAATTGGATAAGATCATGGCTTGCTGTTTGGTTTGCTAAGACTCTTCAATAGAGTCAGCAGAAGCAGTCAGCATTCACCAAGTTGAAAGTTGTATTTATATAAGCCTTGTTGGGGCTCTGGAGGGCTATCTCTGCCCACACAAAATTTTTGATCTCTGGTCATGGGAATGGGTAAAAAAACTAAACCAGGAAACTGTTCCTCATGATTCTCTTTCATGCAAGTACTGTCACGAAACACAGCTCTGCTACAACTATCTAGGAATATTCTGGTTTCAAGGGTGAGAGTATCACAAAGTGAATGATCCTTCAGCGGTATGAAATGTTAGTTTGAAAGTCGTGTTTCAGGAAGTGAACTTGAAATTATCTGTACTTTGATCTGTAAAACATGGGGTGACTTTTTCAGTAATGCTGATGAAAAATATTCCTGCATAAATACACTGTGGACTGTTTACTTAATTGAAAAATTATTTCAGTTCAATTTGAAACTGTGGAGGTAGAGAACAACTTGAGAAGTTATTTTCTTCCGAAAGTCAGATACAGGAAAAAATAATACCCTCTTTTTTTTGTAAAATAGTAACTAAATTTACATATGTTTATAAGGAAGAAAAGATACTTTCATACCTAAATCAACTTGGAATTAGTTCATTAACATATCATGAAAAGGATGAGCTCAAGAACCAGCCACTGATTTGTTCTGCATGTCCTTTGTGATAGAGGGAAACAGGCTGGCCATGGAAAGGAAATTCCTTTAAATAAGAAATGAACTGGAGATTATTCATATTTTGCTTTTTTTCATCTGTTAAACAGCCATGTGGAAATTTCGTCTGGTTATCTTCTTTATCACACTAATGCACATTTTACCATGCTTGTTACTTATGTTTTAAGCCCATAATTTTGATAAAGTGCAAATTTATATAAATATTTCATATTGATTTTTATTTTTTATTTAAAAATCACTAATATCTAAATTCTAATATATTCCTTTGAAATTTCATTTTTTTCCTCAACAAGTAATACAAATTTGCATAGTAAAATAGCTTACTTTATAACTTTCTTAATCTGGAAAAAGCAAAATGTCAAACAGATTCACCACACTGTTAAGTGTTACCAACTGTCTGAAAAAAATTGGTAACAGAAGAAGATTATTTTATGCATTTTCAATGTAGGGCAATAGAAATGAATGTAGTCTTTGCTATTGATTTCAGTAGAAGAAAACCAAGGGCACTAATAAACAGACTTATTGCCTTAGTGAAAATAGTGTCAGTTTGATACTGCTTTTGTCTGTAGCTGCCACTGTTGCGGTGGCCCAGCCCACCTTGGGGCTGGATGTCATTCAGTGGGTGGATTTCCCCGCCCATGACTCTGACCCTGAGGGCGGATCAGAAGTCTAGGGTCGCCTCCCACTGGGTAATGCCCCTACAGCATCTCTTCCCCTCTTTCCAGACCCTTCTGTAGGTCCTCAATCCCCATTGGTTTATCTCTTTATGCATATTTATTAACTTAGTTGAATATGTATTAATTTCTAGAAAGTTCTCTTGATTGTGGTTACTGATTGGATTATTAGTTCAAGTTCCTCCCCTACCCTTTTTTCATTGGATGTTTGTCATTCCCCATCAAATCCCTATTGGTTTATTTCTTCTGTACCGCCCCTTTTTTTGTGCACCATAAAAGGGCATGTCAGGTTCCTCTGCCTGCCCTTTTCTGGTGCTTCCCCTTTGGTTTTGGATCTTGTTGCTGTTCTGCCTCTTTCAGGGGTCAATAAAGCTGGAGCTGTGAGCACCAGAGAGAGGTCCCTCTTGCTCCTTCACTGTCGCCCTGTAGCTTAGCAACAACATAGCTGCAGCCTGCTTCTTTGTGAGCCTCCAGCAGAGAGCTCCCACCAGCAGACAAGGACTTTTATTTGCCTCGCCACCGGGGCACCAAAAACTTGTCGCCTGCCAGGCCGCTGGGTGGCCAGCGGCCGGAGTGACAGCCACTACCACTTTTATTTCTAAACTGTACTCTTTATCCTTTCAAAATTGCAATGTAGGGCTCAGGCTAAAAGAATACAATTCTTTGTTGAGCAAGAAATGTGCAAATTTCCTATATTCTACTGCATAAGGTAATTGTGATGGATAGTAACTTCATAGTTACTTACTTACTACATAGTTGTTTGGGTCAGAAGGGCTGCGTGTATGTGTGTTTACAGTGGTCTGCACCAGAAGCTGCAGTGAGTCTTGGGGATTGTATGAGCCAGTGCCAGGAACTGGCTAGACTTGAGATCCAAATGAACTTGCTGGATCTGTGAACTGGCTAAGGATCTGAACCAGGCTGTTGGAGAGGCTGAGCTCATTCAAATGTGAATGTCTGTTGTCATTTATGGGCCGCCACCTTGCTCAGCCAGAAGGAGGAGCTGTCTGCGCTTGTAGACTTGAGACTGTTGCTGTCTACACTTGTGTGAGTGAGCTGAGTGCATCTGTCTGTGATCTATACAGCCAGCTGTATGTACATACGTGGAACATAAAGTGTCCTTTGTTTGCATGTGGCTTCTGGGAACCCATCTTCAGCCTTTCTACCGGTTGGCCTTGAGTACATGGAATGGCGTAATCCTGACTTGTTGAAACTCTTTTTCTAATACCCAGTCTGATTACAAATTAAGTATCGAAATTTTTTAACTGAAGGGTTTTGTAGGTTATAGTGTTTAAGATGGTAAGTCTATATTAAGTTTTCTAAAATAAATCTTATTTTATGGAGAATCTTATCTTACTGAAAGAGAAATACAGAATCCAGAACCTTTTCTTTATGCCCCCTTTCCACACAGAATCCAGTCTTGATAGCCTTTTTTTTATGGCTGTTCAAATGGCATTTGATTGCAGTTGTATTTTTTAATTCATCCTCCTTCACTTTAGTTGTATACACGAATATGAATTTATCCAGGCATGTGTATAGAGACGTTTATAAATATGGGTCTGTAAACTATGTTAACAGCCAGATAAATGTCAGGTAGAGATAAGGTACTCTAGTGTAGGTCACCAAGAAGAACCTGTAATTCCACAAAGTCTAATAAAATAAATACATAAACAGGCAAAAAGAAAATAGTCTGTAAGAAAAGCAACAGAAAAACGTGTGCAATTTAGTCATTTTTCCCTTACTTATAAACTGGTTTCTAGCTAAATCTTGCCTGGCCTGTAATAATATACTTGAAATTCAGTTATTCAATTGCAAGTTTTCAAACTCTTGCACAATGCTGATCACTTCTCCATCAGTATTTCTTTCTTTAATCCCTTGACCCCAAATGACAACTTATTTTTGACACACTATGATTTCTGTCTTTTTGCTATGTGAGAAGTTTGACTTGCTTGAACTTTCCAGGCAGGTTGTTGGATGCCTCTTCAAGTCTTTGACTCAAGTGACCTTACAGGCTCTGTGTTTTAGTGCTGCCTAAGAGAACACATTTTTTCCTCTGTGCAGTTGTTCTTCTATGTGTCATTCAATCTGTTTGTGTTTGCATCACCTGCCTTTTAAGTAATGCAATAAGACTTTATTATTTCCACTCTACATTTCCTGCTGGGTTGTCTTCAGTAAGCAAACTACTTTCTGTAGCTCTTTCAATAATAACAGCATACTATAGGGAGCTGAGAATTTTAGTTCCCTTAACCTCACAATTTCCTTTTTCTTTCAAATGTTTTTTGCATTTTATTTTGTAAACTGTAATTGTGCCAATAGATACGGCAGCACACATTTTAGTCATCTCACAGATATTTAGTCAATATATTATTACAGAATACAGGTATATCAGTTCTTCCCCAACTGCCATCCTGCATGATTCTAGATTGTTATGACTCATGCTTACAAAGACCTGACCAACATCCCTCAGTATGATGAAAGACTCAGCAATTGAAGACAGCAGAGAAAAATTAATACGATGACAAGTTATTCTGAGGATGCCTTAAAGCTTGCTGATAGAACTAGAAATCCTACAATATTTTTACTGAAGAAAGGGGTAGTTGTCATAATTTCTTATTTTCACAGCTTTTATGAATTAACCAGCATTTTGTATTAAATATTGTGCTTATGGAAGAGGTCATTTGGTTATACAATAATGAAGAAATTTAAGATTACTTTAATTAATTTTTTTTTACTTTCACAGCTTCTGTAGTATTAATTATGAAGTATATTTGTAATTGTATTATTTGTTTCCAGTTAAGTGGTATTTAGGTTTTTTGTATCTTTATATAGCTTGAAATTAAGCTTAATTGTAAGGGGTTTTTTAACTGTTCTCTGTGCTATTCCACATAAAGTGAAAGTGCTTTAATCATAGAATCCAAGAATGGTTTGGGTCAGAAGGGGCCTTTATACATTATCTATCCAACACCTCTGCCATGGACAGAGACATCTTTAATCTTTCTATAGATCAGATTGCTCAAAACTCTGTTCAAATTGACTTGGAACTATTCTATTCTATTCTATTCTATTCTATTCTATTCTATTCTATTCTATTCTATTCTATTCCATTCCATTCCATTCCATTCCATTCTTATATTTGACTATATTTGACTAGAAAGGGCAAAACACCGAAGTTCTTCAGCAGCTTTTGCAGTATAATTAACCTGTTTTACTGCTACCATGAAATTTTTACTACAATATACATGTCAGTATTTTAGGACAAATTATTCCAGTAACATTGGAAAAGCTAGAAGTTCACATACCTTCAGTTAATCAACAGGGAAGACATTAGAGCTGATTAGTTACTCATAATTAGTCAAGTAATAATGATTTATTTGCAATTATTTTAACTCAATTTTCAGAATAAAGAAATAAAATGTCAGAAATGGAACTAGACCGTCATTATTTTATTTGAACAGAAAGCAAGCCTTCCCACCAGAGGCTTCTCAAAAGAAACCCACATTAAGTTTTTCTAGCAATTGCATATAAAAAGAGTCCCAGAAATAACACTTTGTAGGGCTAAAATTGTCATATGCTGAGTGAATGTAACAATTAAAAAGATAGCAAAGCAAACACCAGATCCCAGCATGAGTTCTGGAAAGTTGCTTGAGTAACTTTCCAAACATGCCATCAATGGGGAATAAAGAAAACAACATTGAGGGCACAGACATACCAAGATGATGCAGGATTTGACTAAAAGAATTTTAAAAGAAATCTGCACAGAGCATATAGTGTAGAGAGTGGAAGGGAGAAATGCAATGTAAGAATAAATTTTCCAGGTTTTTAAAAAAAACATAGTATTAGAATAACTTCATAGAAATATTTTAAATAATCGCAGAGTCCATGATTGGAGCTTTGTTCTTCCTCATATAGATGATATCTATGCATTAAAAAAAAACAAAAGAAAAAGCATAAATGTGATAATTAGTTGTCACTGGTCCTTTTATACAGCAAATGACCTATCATAACTCTGTACTAGTTGTCACACTCTTTTCCTTCCTATTCGTGATTATTGTTTGTCACCACAGTGTCTTGTAGTTTCATCTCCTTTTTTTCTTACCTGATCGCTATCTGAAGCTCCTCAACAATGACTTATAAATTATAGTAAGGAGAACAAAGAAGACTGTATAAAGGAAAGTGTTTTATTATATATGTGTTGCATAGTTGAGTTAAATTAACTAGTAAGACTGAGAGGCTTTGGGAAATAAGAATTTAAAATTAGAAAAACAAATAAAAAGGATAATGTGAAAGTTTCTTTTAATTTTTTTAGCAAGATTTGATATACACAGAAAGAATAAAGTTGACCAACAAACAAAAAGACAGGAGTTCAGGAAATCTAATAAGCATTTATTTGAAATAACTAGTATATTGGTAGAAAGCTTTTTAGAGGTTTTCGCCTAGCCAAACACAGAATAATGCCCATTAATTTCTCCAAGAGATAAAATACGGAACAAGAAATCTATGTGAAGTTATGCTTCCGATAAAATTTTCAAAATTAGGATTGTGAAAGCAAATGCAGGTGGAGGGAGATAGGAAAAATATTTGCCGTGTTTCAGTCAATTTCATTTTGTAAGTTCATACACTGGAAGCAGAATGATGTTGAAGGCTGACTCATCTGTGGGGTGAACGGAATACAACAATATAGATTTCTTTCCAGATGACAGGGTATGGTATCACAGACTCCAACTGATGATGAAAAATGGAGACGAAATGGGATAAGCCTTCGTCATGATAAAGAATGTGAATTACCAAATAGACAAGAGAATAACTCTTGTAAGGCTTTACTAGAGGAACACGGGAATGGTTATCAGGAGACACCTTGGAAAAAAGGACCTTAAAATAGAAATTAATAAAAGAAAGAAGGGCAAAACAGTAGAGTACTGATGTGGGTTTACATCATAATATTCTCATTCTTAGTGCTTTTGTTTGGCCAAGGACAACTCCCAGCAAGATGACAGAAATTCCTCTGGTGGTATAGTAGCAGTGAAAAGAAACTAGATCAGAATCATTACAGAATCAGTAAACAAAGCACTACATACTGGATGCAGAAAAGTATTTAGGACTACTCCTTATGTTCAGAATTTTTGTTCATCCCAAGAATACTATAAATGTAGGGAAGGAGATATTCTGGATTCCTTCAGAAAATTAGTGTTATTCTTTGTGTCTTTTTTTCCCAGCTGTGTTAGTCTAATTTATAGCAGTGGGATGTCAGATAAGTCAGCATTCTGCTGATTTACCTACAAAAATGCCTTGCGAAAATAAGAAAATAATATGGCAAAAATAAAAATAAATTAACAAACAAACAAAAAACCCTAGTCATACAACAGCCTACACTCGTGATATAGCGTGGGCAGAATGACCACGAATCCACTAGATTTCATAATTCTTGTAATTGGGTTTCACTTGAGTTTGATGTTCCAAGCTGGTATAAGGAACTATTGTGACTGAAATATGATTCAGTCCCTATAGAAACTACATCATGAACAAAATTTTGTATTTCAGCAGCACTTAAAAGAAAAAAAAGTACTTCACAAATTGAAGAAAACCATGTAAGAAAATCCAAAAGATAATCTAGAATTTCAGTACTTTTTAATGACCCCTCATACAGTGACTTGTAAAGCTGCTCTAATTTCCTTACATTTCCTCTTCTTTATTACATTTATCGCTTACCTAACTGCGATGGTCAATTAGGTACAGATGACAGCTGTTAACAGAAGCTACAGTTATGGTGCTGAAATTAATGTCTCTAAAAGAAAAGAGAATCAGTGGATATCAATTCCCTCCTTCTTAAGACTACTGATTAGTGAAAAACTTTGTACTGCAATAACAATTTTGTAAAGCTGCTTCAATTAACATTTTCTTTGTTCAGAACACTGTAAATACAGAATACAAATACAATTTTAAATTATTGGAAGCTTGCACTGTTGTCATAGCTAGTTGGTTTTAAGTCAGTAGCATTTTGTCACTTCAGCCCTTTCTCTGTCATCTTTTTCTGTCTTCTATTTCTGTCTGTCCCTGCTTCTCTTTCTGGCTGTCTCTCTTGCTGTATCCTTCCTCCTTCCTCTCCTCCCCCCTCCCCCTTTCTGTTTTGCTTGCTTTTCCTTTCTCCCTTTTTTGTGTGTCTCTTTTCCTTTCTTGTTCTCTATTTTTAAATCCAATCGTTTGATTGATCAGGTGTACCCTCTAATTTACAATAAATGAAGTCTCATTACTGGGTAAAATTTACATAGTACATGTCATAAATGAAAAGCCATGATTGGTCTTTTGCTCCATCTGTGGCCTCTTTTACTTAATTAATTGTTTACTTGTTTTATGTTAATTGGTTAATTGTTTATTGTTAATTGTTGAGACTTGTTGATGTTAATATTAATTACTATAAAATGCTGCTAAAGGGCTGCTCCGTCAAGGCCAGTCTATCCCCGACACTCCCAGGAGCAGCCCTCTCTCCTATAAGTTTATTGTTAACTTTAAAAGTTTTAAAGGCTACCTCATCGCCACAAGTCTATCCCCGACACTCCCAGAGGTAGCCTTGACTCCCCAAGTTCATGTTCTAATTGTTAATATGTTCTGATGTTGTTCTGATAATGTTTTATGGATGTTTAAGAGACTCTTATATAATCTTTATTTAAGCTTTTGGTTTCCCTGAGTTGGGGGTTTGAGCCAGCTCCACTGGGCTT
>VZTI01002737.1:6070-110204 GCA_013397865.1 Struthidea cinerea
AAGGAAGGAAGGAAGGAAGGAAGGAAGGAAGGAAGGAAGGAAGGAAGGAAGGAAGGAAAATAAAAATATTAGCTTGCTTGGTTTTTTGCTTGTTTGTTTGATTTACAATATGTCCGTTTCTTGATGAGCTTATTTCAGGCTTGTAGAAGGGTATCATGAACTCTAAGATATGGTTTAGGGAGATAAAACTGAGCTGTCAGGGATCAGGCCTGGTTCAGGTGCGGCTGGTACATGGAGCTACTCTTCCCAGTCCCCTAAAGATTCCTGCAATGATAAGGCTGAACACAAATTGTTCCTTCACCCGTCCCGTGTATGGCTGCATGGTCTTCCCCGTACACTGGGAGCATGCAGCACACTGTCAGGGCTCAGGGCACCGTGCTGCAGAGAGGTAAGCAGCTCTGCTGCAGAACTGACGTTTGCAATAGTGCTGTCTGTCACCAAAGCAAAAGAGGCTGTGGTAGGCCACAGTTCAGAGGGTGGTGCAACTGGGAATGGATTCCAGTGACTTGCTGGGAGCTGTCAGGAGGGACATTAGGTGGGGCACAGTATAGCACGGCAGCAGGGCAAAATTTGCCCCTGTATATTTGGGTAGTCCAAGCTTCTTAATATCAAGCAAGTGGCTAGAAGTCATGAAGAAAGTATTTTTATCCTGCAGTTATGAATTCATGAATACATTCAGCACCAGAAGTTTTACATCTAAGGCTGTGAGAATCTGAAACTGACCCTAAAAAATAGCACAGGAGACCTAAAATTAATTTGGTAAGGGGAACAGCTGCTCTCCTCTCCTAAAATGCCATCAAGATTAATAACTCTTGGGACCATTTAAGAGTCAAGCCCCATATTTCTTCCACTTAATAGGAATCAACTCATCTTCCCCCAGCAATTTTCCCTCAAAAGCACTAGATTTTGAGCCTATGCAATTGCTTAGTACCTAGGACTTGGAGATACATAAGAAAATAGGAATGCGCTATCAGATAACTTGCTGTAGCGTGGGACAGTGCTCTCCATTTTTGAAAAAAAAGAAGCACAAGGTCCTTCATGGATTCCCTTCTGTCACAGAGCAGCATGAAAAGAGGCTGCTTTGGGTCCAGCAACGTCTTACTTCTCTGACATAGAGAGCAAGAGGGCATGAACAGCCCCTCCTGGGGCAGACTAGAGGCAACCACAGGCAGTGGTTGTTTTCCATGCAAAAAGGGTGTGCAGAGCAGGCACAACGGGTGGATCATTCCTCTGCAATACAGAATCAGTGAGATAGGGTTGCACTGTTATTACTATGCTAATAGTGCAGCATGTTTAAAAATTATCTTGCCAATTACTTTGAATAATATGGAAAAGGGAAGAGATTTCTGGGCACTGCATCTTTTGTTGACACCATTGTTGTCTGCAAAACTGGATTCATTACCCAGCATGCAACAAGCCAACAATTACGCACTCTATAGAGACATTATTTATTTCAGATTTTTTCAGGCCTAAGTGCTCTGTGATTTTCCATCACTCAAACATGCCAGCAGGACTTTCTACACCATTATTTATATTCAGAATTTCGGGGTTGGTAACTTTCCCAGTACAGTCCTTCTATCACGGTTGGTTAGTATCCATGCGAGTGGTTTCCATGCAAGTAGTTTCCACAGCTGACTTGTGCCCAAGAGAAAGGTCCTTACCTGGACAGGGGTCTTTTTGACCTGTAAGTGTGATTTTTGGTATTATAATGAAGATAGTTCAGCTAAGGGATACATGGACCTTAAGTCTTTTGCCAAGTTAGCAATGTATATATAGGCATAGAACAACATCTTGATTTACTGCATTTACTACTTCCAGGATGTACTTGACTAAGGGATAACTGTTTTTTCCCCGATGAACTGTCCTTTCATGCTGATTAGGAAAGCCTTAATTAGCCAGCTTAAAATGTATAAGGGACGTCCCATTCTAAGACAATTTTGACATTTTGCAACAATGTAATACGTTATCATTACTCATCAGCTCATGTCTAGTTGGTACCTTGGAATGACAGGAAGGAAGATCCAATATCCACACCTGCCTTATTCAAAATAATATGAAAGTTAATTATTTCAAAAGTAAGGGGAAAAAAACCCACAGCTTGGGAAAGTAAAACAAAGAAAGGAAAAGTAAACTAAAAGCTAAGAAAAATTTTAATTGCAGTATCTGAGTGAAAAAAAAATACATTCACAGAAGACATTGGTTAAGCTATTGGAGTCAAGAAAGATTTGTTCATATAAAATATTTGAAGTCTTGAGATTATTTCTCTTAAAAAGAAATGAACAATGAATTGGGTGAGAGGAGTAAAATGATTTTTAGACCAAAATAGTGAAGTAGTCAAGCTATTTAGTTTGGTTTTCGCATTCAAAATGGAATTATAGGACAGAAGAAGGAGAATAATTTAGGAATAAAGAAGGTTATTAAAGAATGCAAATTTGGCGTGCCCTGTGGCTTAGGAGGTCAAAAGAGTAAGCTGGCAGAGGAAATACAATGCGATCCTAGTCAATTCCTTCAGAAGTCAGAAAGTGTCCTTTCATTTATGTTATGTTTAATTTTATGAATTAAATCCAGCTCTCAGACAAAATGACAAAGAAAACAAAACTGAAAGGATATACAACGAGAGAAAGGAATAAAAACGAAAACATGAGAGAGAACATGATGCTTCAAGTAGACAATGCACTAATAAATGGGCAGGTCTGTGTCTTTGCCTTTGACAGGCACTATTATGCCAAATGATATGCTTAGATGAAAAATGACAGATTATTTTCTTTATAAGAATAATTTCTGTTATGTAAAGTAACTTAAAGTAGTTTTTATTAGCACTAATTAGATGTACAAGCATCTTTTTGACAAACGAGGTAGTCACATAGAATCGTAGAATCATAGAAATGTACAAGCATCTTTTTGACAAACGAGGTAGTCACATAGAATCGTAGAATCATAGAAAGTTAAGACAGTAGAAAGGTCCTTAAAGACCACCTAGTCCCAACCCTGCTGCCATGGTCAGGGACACCTCCCACTAGGACAGGTTGCCCAAGGCCTTATCCAGCCTGTCCTTGAGCACTGCCAGAGTTGGGGCATCTGCAACTTCTCTGGGCAGCTTGTTCCAGTGTCTCACCACCCTCACACTAAAAAATTTCTTCCTAATATCTTCCCTCTTTCAATTTTTACACGTTTCTCCCGTTCTATCATAAAGCTTTCAATCTAATTGGTATGAATCCTCTTTTTTTTTTTTTACTATAAATTATTTATTTTATATGTTTTAAAATTAATCACAAACCTACATGTAAATACAGTCTGATTATCTGATCCCCAAATTCAAATCACATTTGGCCTTTTTCCTATTACTAATGAATTACCACTCTAAATTACAGGCAATTTTCTACATAATTGTATATTTCTATCATAAAATTGTAAAATAAACCCCAACAACTTGTGAAAACTATTGTTACAATGCATACCTTGGGACATAATGTATTCTGAACATTAATCACACCTTTCATATCACATGCTAGTTATTTAAAAATGTTGCCATCACACTGCTAATTCTAAGCTTCCTGAAAATCAAATCTTTTTCCAGACTATAGCTGCTGATTCCCTCATGTTTACATGTAGCACTAAGATAAGAACACAGCCCTCTGGTACATTTCCCTCCAAAACCAACCATATATTCCTGTTGTCTGTGATTTCACTTAGTGACCAAGCAGGATGACACTCCTAGTATTTCAATCACCCTTCGAAAATACTCTATTGAAAGGCATGTTTAAAATAAACTGATGCACTTCTGTGGCCCAATGTGTTCACCGGTGCTTGACACAAGCAGATAGCTTCAATCATCCACACAGCAAAAGCTGCAGAACTGAGACCAGAAAACAAGACAAAACAAAATGAATCAGAACGTACAGCTGTCAGTGGTTTCCATGGCTTCTGGACTAGTTCCAAAAAAGCTAAATATTCTTTGAGGTAAAGGGGAGTTTGCATTTACATGGGAACTGAAAGCTGGGTTATTAACTATGTTCTTTGTTTTCAATGGTAGAGTTAACCATGAAAGGACCATTAGCTCATTCCTCTTAAGAACATTTGATGTACCTGCTACATTCAAACAACCAGATTATAAGTTTTATGGTTTTTTTTCCTATTATTTGGACTGAGTGCTGCTTTAACCTCTTTTACATTTTAAATAAATACAAAAATTATACTGCATTTTAATATTTTGAGATTAAAAATGAAAAAACAATTATGAAATTAGCTCTGACAATGTCAACTAGTTTGTCCTGCATTACATTGTGCATATGCCACAGATATGTGTGAATCACAGAATTGTTAGGGTTGAGAGAAATCTCTGGAGGTCATCCCATCCAACCCCCTGCCAAGACAGGGTCACCTAGAGCAGGTTACACAGGAACACATGCGGGTGGGTTTGGAATATCTCCAGACAGGGAGACTCCACGACTTGCCTGAGCAGCCTGTTCCAGTGCTCTGCCACCCTCAGTGTAAGGAAGTTCTTCCTCACGTTGTGGTGGAACATCTTCTGGCTTAGGTTATGGCCATTGTTCCTCATTCTCTCACTAGGCACCACTGAGAAGAGTCTGGCACCATCCTCTTGGCACCCGCCTTTGAGATATTTCTGTGCATTAATGAGATCTCTCAATATTCTCTTCTCCAGACTAAACAGGTCCAGCTCCCACAGTCTATCAGAACATCCCACAGAATTTTAAACAGTGGCAAGGCAACGTCTACATTTCAATTAGGCCAGAAAAATAGAATCCTCTATGGTATACGACCAAGTTATTGTTGCCAAATTTGCCTGCGAGAGTTGATAAAATTCCACTGATGTTGGATTACTACATAAGAGAAATAATTTCCTCCATTTTTTAAGCTTTTCAACAGCAAAAACAGACTAAGGAAAAGGGTGGTCAAAATAAATGAAGGAAAGGTACTCTGAAGATAAATTAAATGTACCACTTACGTTTTAAAGCTTCTAATTTGCTTTAATAATAACTGTGCCTCTGATTGGATGATCAGATTTCCAAGTGGAGTTACTTATGCTTGTACATCTACATGCAAGTTGGCAGTATTTATATTTGGGTGTTCTATTTAACATTTTTACATCTCTAGTTTTAAGAAGTTTTTCATTCACTGAAAAATACATAAATGAGAACTGCATTTGTATCAAGTTATACCAAAAATTATCTGCAAGAGTACAGACATGAAAATGCTGAATCAAGAATTCATGGCTTTGTGGTGAAAAGTATAAACTTTTCTTTTCTTTCCTTTTTTACAGAGTAGAGCTACTGACCAAACCTGCTGGTCATGATGAAGAGCTAACCATCCTGGGTAAGCTCACACAACCACTACACCTACTTTTAGATGAACACTTAGTTTTGCTGCTGTACACTGCAATCTGGAAAATCACTATGTTTCACTGAAAAAAATCCAACAATGTTCCTTCAAAAAATTGCCCTTTTCTTTTTTATCAGCAGCTGTGCATCAACATCTTTTATTAGGGAAATTAAAATGCAATACCTTCTGCCACTGTTTTCTGTGTTGCAGATCTGGCTGTAAACCAAGAGATGGTTGAGGTGTATGAGAGAGATTTACACATTGCGTTTCACTCACAAAAGCGTGATAGTTATCTCTGCTTTTCAACTACCAGTGCCTTACAGCTGTTTGCTCACACATCATGCAATATTGTGACTTAGAAGTAACTTTTAGTGCACAAAGTACCAGGGAATAGCAAATCAGAATTTTATTCCCATTATTAATTCTTTAGTGAACACATTTACTTAAATATACTGAAATAAAAATACTATACTTTATTGTGTGGGGTCATGGGTTACAGAGCATTTCAGATGTAAGACCACCAGGTCAGTCATTCAAAACTTGCTTAATTAGGAGCATTCACTGTTGTCTAGTGACTGTATGAGACTCAAAGGACATGAATACATGCAGAAATCCATAATCAAATTTGGCATTTTTATTTTCACATTCTTATCATCTGTGGAGTCCAGAGCCACTTACCTTAAAAATTCTCTTTATAACATTTTGCTGTTTAAATACAGCTATAGCAGAGGCCAATTTCTGCAAAAGTGAAATAACAATATAGTCTAGATCTGGAAAAAAACCAACGCTATCATTCTTCTTTAAAGAGCAGCTGCAAAACGATGGCACAGAGATATGACAGCTGTTAGAGAGAATAGGTGCAGAAGCCAGCTGAGCGCTAGAGAAATGGTTAATGCAGTCCACACAAGGTGATATCGTGAAAATCTTAAAGAGCTTGTGTTGTTTAAGCCTCTTCTCCTTTGTTGTTGGGTGTATTATAACTTACCACAACCTAAAAGAAGAGGAGCAAGGATAACTAGCTAAAGGGTTAGTTCACCTACATGAAATAAGCATCAAAGATATTGTGCTCTTCCCCAAATAATTTTATTACACAGTTGTTATTTTAACTTTTCAGTCCAGAAAGGCATGTGAAGGAAAACATTGGATTTTAGTCTTTGAAAGAACTTAGGCACAACCATGTGATGTGTGCCTTAAGAATTCATTATTTAATGGCTGAAGAAACTTATTTTTAAATGCAGGTGTGCTGGTTCTGAAAGTACATTTCAGTCCTAGATGAAGCTGAGTCCACAGACTGCATTTCATCACCCTTTCTGTACTTGAATATATAGGTTTTCTACTTATAAAGCTCATGACAAATGTCAAGTCAGCTTGGGTGGTGCTAGGAGAATATTCCTTTAGTCCTTCACTCTTTTCAGCTGTCTTCTTTCTTCCAAACACCTTATTTTTGTGCCAGAGAGCTCTTGTCTGTAGCATTCATTCTCTTGCCATTTTTTCTTTATGGCTTCATATCAGGAGAGATCCTTCAGAAGTTGTCCTCAGGAAAAACGAACCAGCAGCAGATCCTATCTATTCCTGCGTGTACTAAAAATATTATACAAAATGATAAAACCAGAAAAAGTTGAAGTGCTGAAGGGATAGAAAAGGTGCAGGAGCTTTCAGGGAAATCCTTGCTGTGCTTGCTTCTAAAACTACAGGTTGGTAATGATTCTACACAAACCCACACCTTTTAAAAAGAAAATTTTCCTTTCAGTTATTAAACATATTTAATAGTGAAGGGATTAAAAGAAAAAAGGAAAATTACTGTCAAGAGAAACTGCAAAGATGACCAAAGCATGAATCAGGCCTTAGTAACATCAGGCTAACAATCAGCTTCTTATTCTGTTTGTTTCAGCATTCAGGTGAGAGGGATGCACTTGGCCAGGGCGAATCTTCCAAAACACCTTTTTTTGATTATTGAAATGAATATCTGCCGTGGACTGGATTTCACTGTACCCCCTGAATTTCTCCTGCTCTGCACCTTTCTGGTAGCTTTTTCTGTTCTTTGCTTTTCATCAACTTCTACTCCAAATCCATTAATGCCTTGGCTTGGGTTTCTTTCAGTTCCCCTTTTTTAAAAATGCCTTTTCTAATGTCAATTTTCTGCTTCACATGCAGGCATTTTGTTATGATTTTGCACAGAACATCCCTATTTTGGAGTACTTTCTTGCAGAATGCTACCTCTGTCCAAACCTCAACTGCTCCATGTTAGGATTAGGCGGGACTTTTAAACAAACTAAAACTACCAAATCTTCCAAACATCTTTGCCCATTCAGATGGTCTCTTTTTGGAAATGCATGGGGCTCGTACATCCCTTAGTGACAGTCAGTGTTGCTGCCCTCAGGAGTAAGCAGAATGGAATGGTTATGATTTTGAACACTTGATGTGATTAAAGGACTTACAAGAAACTTGCATTTCCCAGACCACCATCCTCACTTCCAGGAAGAGGATTTTCACATAGATCTTGGGCACTTTTATTAGGTTCCTTTGAATACCAATACTCAGTAACGCTCCCCAGTTTTGCTTAAATGATACATGAGCAAAAGTTTTAGTTTCTTCCTCTTATTCTACATAAAGAGACCATATGGCTAGGATAAGTAAAATGAAAAATATTCATCTGTTCAGTCCTTACACACAGGGTGCATATATCTGGAAAATTGCTACAAGCTATATGTATGTAGCTCTTCCTAAATATACCACCCAGTGGAATTCAAAATCTTTTTTTTTCTTTCATTTCAAAACTATAAAATATTAAGTAAGTAATACAGTTGAAAGAAAAGTGTGTCCTTCAAAGAAAAAGATTGCAATCCTTTTATTTCTAAGTTTATGGGGCTGACATTTTTGTCTCCTTGGAATTTTATAAAAGTGTGACTCAGTTAATTGGATTGAAAGCCAAGGGCTGTCGCAACTTGGATACAGAAATAAAACATTACATCCATATATGCTTGCAGAAAGAGACAAAGATATACTATGACTGTTTAAAAAGGTACTCAGGACAGGGAACTTAATGGTCATTGTGGAAGAACATTTAAATACAGAAAAAGCAACCATTAAATAGTTTTGTTTCCAGACCTTCCTGTCTGTAAAAAGATGCCAGTTGTACAACTTTGAAGCATCTCCTTCTGCTCTGTGTATTACAGTGCAAATTTAGTTCAGAAAAGCCACCCAACACAACCAATGACATTTTTGTTCAGCTGTCAGAAAAAAAAATTATTTGCACAGTGGCTGCCTATCTTCCAACTAGATGTCTGTGCTTGTCTCCCTGAAATATGCTGAAAATTTAAAAAAAAAATCCAAACATTGTGAATCCAAATTACTTTTTTCATCATTGTGTGCTTATTTTGCAGAAGTGTTAGTCACAATATCTTCGATCAATGTGCTTGTGTCAAGATATGATGACCCAGTAGCTGAACATATTTCTGAATTTAAGACCAAAAGGAAGAGGTGACTAAAACACCTGAAACGGAGATGCTATGCAAAAGATCTGTGAAAGACCATCTGCAATTCTGACTGTTGAGCTCCAGCAGCTGCATATATAACAAGTTAGTCAGTGGGTCAAAGCCATAAGAAAGTGAGAGATTTGGGATTTTTTTCTTTCACAGTAAGGGAATATGATGCCTGTGCTAGTTTTTAGCAGTGTCTTCTAATTGCGTGCTTGTAACTGGGTGAATTGGTTATATTTTATAATGCAGACTGAGGTCCCAGACTCAGTGCAGTGAAATCTTGCATACAACAGAAGGCAAACACAAGACTCAATAAACAAATGTGACAGAAATTTGCAATGGTAATTACCCTGCCAGGTCCTACATTTAAGAATTCCCATGTTCACATCGGATGAAACCCACATGCTAAACATAGGACATGTGACATAAACGTGACAATAGGATCTGTGCTAGTGTATTTCTACCTTCACAGCCTAGCCTTTTTCTTCTCATACCAAACATAACACTGTATGGACACTAACAATTATCTTTTATTACTTAAAGTGCCTTAACATACCTGTTACCTTCTGACAGGTAATGTCGTGTATCCTAATGATAGCATACAACTTATGCTATCATTAGGAACAAATGCAGTCTTGAACGTATCAAAAGGCAAGCTGTGAGCTAAACGACTTGACGAAGACAATAGTCAGTTTAGAAAGATGCATTCTCAATGTCTTACATAATGGACTTAAAGGAAAAAAAAATTTCCAGAACTACTATTCAATGAAGCTTTTCAGTGGTGTATACAAACTGTGTCAGAAAATATCAGAGTATGTTGGCTAATGGTTGTTGTGTGGTGTGGTGAGGGTGAAGGAGCGTTAGGAAAAGAAAGTCTGAAAGCCTGAGACTCCTGTGTTAAATACTTTGAAAAACAATGCTCCCTTTGGGGCTCCCATGTTGTAACTTATCAGTGCTATCTTTGTGGTGATTTAAGCTGAGATTCTTTGAGGGAGACTGAAAAGTGGGAGATTTACCACTAGACTTATAAACCAGTAACCTTGCTGTGATGCTTTGGGTACTAGCTAGGGGAATTAAAGTAAAGAGAGGCCTCACTGAAGAATGAAGAATGAAGAATGAAGAATGAAGAACGAAGGACTCAGATAGTAAAATCCAGGGACTTTTTTTGGCTTGGGATCAGAGAAAGCATATGCTGAAACAATTTAAAAGTGATCCAATTTGAAAGAGGGCAACCACGCTGTTAACCGTGATGCAATCGATTTGCAAAAGAGTGAAGTATTCAACCCTCATCACACCATGATCTCAAGATAACCTCATGATAGCGGCTGCATATAATTTATATGCATACATATATATATATATATATATATGTATATTTAACATATAAAAACAAGCATACATATACGCACACACACACACACACATGTATGTTTGTGTACACTTTAAGGTTTTTTGTACATGCCCAGGAGTAGTAAAGGATCTCTGCCATCCATGAGAATCTACCAGTAGCTTCAGGACAAAAATGGCTTTGTCACGCTTCTCAGTGGAGCTAGATTGCTGCTAGAACTCCAGACAAAGGGTTTAGTGCATTTTACGGTACCTTCCTACAGTGGCTGTGTGAGCACGCACTTCCCCTGTACTCACCCACCACTGGATTTTGGTGATTTCTGTCTGTGGTGTGAATCTCCTCCTAAAGTGCTTCTCAGGCCTCTGAGAGGAAGTCTTTTTCATCTGCTCTATAAGTTTGTTTTCCTCACCTTTACCTTCCTGATTTGAAATGAGGTGGGAGGAAAACAAGCAAGTATCTTTCATATCTTTCAGTATCATGTATGAGGGTGGTGAGGCAAACTTGATTTTCAGCAAGTGTTAAGTTATTGAATATTTTGGTTCTGTAAAGCCCAAACTATATGATTTTTGTATCATTTTAGGTTCTTTTATAGAAGTGTCTCATAGCATGGCTCTATTCACTTTATGGAGTGTTTATGTTAAGAGAAAGAAGACGTAAGGAGGAATAAATCTTTCTGTAATCACTTAGTACCTTCCTTTTTTCATAAAAGAAAGGAAATGGAAAATGATCCTAATAAAAAACATGATATCTGAACACATAGTCATAAATTATGCCACAAAACACAGACACATTTAAGCTGAAAATTACTTCTGAAGTAATCTAAAAGTAATTTAGTGCTCAGATCTAAATCAAATGAAATTTTCACAATGTTAAAGAGAGCAGCAGATGTTGGTTTTGATATTTATTGAAAAACAGTTCTGTTGTTGTAATGCTATCCTCTCTGAGAGACTTTTTTTTATTCTGTTTGCTTTGTTATGTTTCATTAAAAAGTCTTATCAGGAAACTATTTTCCATAACATCTTGGGATCATAGTAGCTTTCAATGACAGAAGTGTCCAAATTGTGATGATGATGCCTTAGGTTTTAACTTTTATATTTTTCAAATCGTGTACTGCCTAGTGTGTAACTCTGACATTTTGTGAGGCCTGTTAGCTGCTGTTTTCTCATGCTGGTTAGACATAACTAACCTCTCTAGGTTTGCTCTTCAAGGACACCTCGATTGTCCCAGGCCCCAAAATGTGTAAACTAAAAGCCTCTGAAGAGGAGGGGCAAACTTGGGGTAATTACATCATTAACTGAAGTTGTCATTGGATATGCAAATGAACCAAACTTATAAAAGTATGAAGAACTCATGACCCAGCGTTCATCTTGGGTGTAGCCTTTTTGACTGCCCAGAGTGTACCTTTGAAGGCCCTTCAGATAAATACCTACTTTTATTCTCTTATTCTTGTCTAGCCTCTGTTTTCAGGTAGCCACATCCAGGCATCAGTAGAAACCTGCATGTGTCAAATGCCAAAGAAATACTTTACAGAACTACAATAAAGCAAAAGGAAGCAGAGCTAAAACACAGCTAAAGAGTTTTCTTTCTCTTTTCCTAATCAAAACAAAGAATTTCCTTGAATACATTTTAAAAATATAGCAAACTATACTGGAATAAAATCTTGCAGTATTTGTGTTCAATACTTTATAATGCCCCTGGAATTTGTTCAAATTTATTACTGTAATTATTGAGAGCTTTATTACTGAATTCTGTGCGGGCAAAGGTCCAGATATATAACTGTGCATATATGTTTTTTAATCACATTTAAATAGGCTGAATGGATGTGAATCGCCTGCTTTGGTGCCATCATCATATATAAATATTACAAAATAACCCAAGCAATGTAGAGTCAGTAACATAGCTTTTACAGCATTTATAGTAAATAATATATTTTAAGAATGTTTAAACACAGAGGACTGGCACTCTGTCTGGAAAGTGAAGGAGCACAAGTTCTAGTAGATACCTGAGGTGACTCACCTGCAGCTTGGAAGATCACTTACAGAAACTGATGGCTTCCTTGTGTTCGTGCCTGGCATGTAGTGCCCATAGCGTTCAAAGAATTCTTACCTGTGACTGGCTGAGCAAATGTCGTCTATCAGGTATCTGCTTACCAAAGTGTTCACAGCTCGACAGCTGAAGTTTTCTTCCACTCAGGAGATTATTGGAGGCTAGTTCAGATCTGAAAGCAGTGCTCTTTTGTTCTCAGCATTGACACTGTTTAGAAAAGGCACTGCAGTGACTAAGAGGTGACAGGAACATTAGGACTGAGTCTCACTCACCAAAGCTGTCCAATTGTGGTGCAGCTGGTGGCTGGATAATTTTGACACGACTAGTATTGCAGGATAAGGGATTTATTTGTTTTCTCTGATTTATTTTATTTCTTACAGATAAGCAAAAATATTTTTACATGTCCAACCACAGGAGCAGACAGGCTAAGGAGAACAGGGAAAGCCCTGTGTGAGCAGGTTCATATGTAATTAAGATCACTGAAATGGCCTATGTTGGCACATGCCATGTGCACAGTCAGGTCCAGCAAAAAAAATAGTGGAGAAGCCGTGGCATGATCCTGAGGAGCAGAGAGTAGTAATGAATTGTGTAATTGTCCTCCTTCCCCAAAGAATTTTAAAGAAGTTTTCTTGCATTTTATAAAAGTATAAGCAAACTTCAAACACAAAATTTGTGCACAGAATTGCAAATATACTTGCTGCTATTCCCCACAAAAAGATGCATTAGGATAGTTTGCCAGCCTAGTGAATTTTTTCACTTAGAAAATTAAGTGGCAGCACCTAAGGTAAAACTACTTCAACAGCCACTGACTGCCCAAGGAGACAGAGCTTGGCAGATGTGGGTCCTCTTCACGTCTCCCACTGTCCAGATCCCCATTTTGTATTCTGATTCATCCCATAGTCTCAAAAAAATAACAAGGTCTTCTGAGAGTGGTTAGTGGGGCTAATCATCACCAAAGCAGCACATCATGAACAGCAAGGGCCTAATCTAATCTATATGGAAGTGCATGGGGAAAAAAAGAAAGGAAAAAAAGAATGGCCTGAAATCCCACCAGAAACCTTATGTTCTGTGTGGATTGGCAGGTTCAGTCGCTCTGTGCAATGCCGTAGATGAAATCATGTACAATCTCTCATCTGATCTTCTTTCTCTCTCTTGTATGATTTAAAAAGAGGAATCCTCTGAACTACAAGCAATAGGGCTAAAAGTGCTTTTATGAAGCTTGTATAAGGACGATAACATAATTAGTATAGTTGTGAAAATTCCTTCAAAACTAAAAGGGGAAAAAAGACTGAAAAATTACATACACCACATCTGGGCTTTTTTTGTCAGCATATCCTTGGGGTTGATTCTCTGTTCCTGTCAAGCAGTGTAACGAGCTGCAAATTTAATCTAGCTGAAAACATGGGCAAGAGTAACTGCCAAACACCTTCAAAAATACTTAGCAACTGTGCCATGGGGAAAAATGAATTAAGGCAAGACAAATAAAACCAGGCTATCCAAAAGTTGTGAAATTCCCTGAGAAATGGGACAAATCCCAAAAGATATTCTGTTTGGAATTAATCTGGATACTGATCCAAACAGTTCATATTTGTCAACTCTATAATGGTAATATTTTTACTCCTAACAGAGATATTTTCTCTATTTTATGTAATTGAAAAAGCATGTGAAATCCTGGAGAAGGTACTTGGGGTTAGGAGGTGAATTTTTATGCAAGAATGAAGAGGAGCCCTGAGAAGGTGTACTGATCAAGTTCCTTGTTCTGATACTTGTACAGTTAGCTGTTCGGTCCTGTGCCAAGTGGTATGAATTCTGCAGAATAACTATGGTCACACTGAATGTGTCAGTTGTGAAAGCCAGTGTGCCTGTTCTGTGTCCTGTTTCTTACTGTCCTCCAATAAAATCATGTCTATTTGGCCAGGAATATATTTCCTGTGCTTATCTCAGTTTGCTTTGTGAGCTTGCTTAGCTCACAACTTCATTATAGTTTCCATTATTTCTAAATCCCCCAGAAACAGGATGCAGAATGCTCTCTGAGGACATATCAGCAGAGTAACTGGAGGGTTTCAAAATAATAGAGCCCCTTCTTGTTTGGTTCTATGTACAGACAGACAGTGCTGCTATGTAACCTGCAGTTCTCAGGAGAAGGCAGTGCTAGGAGAGGAGCACAGACATGGCACTGCCTTCACACATTGCTGGGAAAGGGCAGCAGCCCCGGGCTTTGAGAGCTGCCCTTTAGCTCCCAGTGCAAGCACTGAGTACCAGCCTTGCAGACCCAAATGTGGTGCATTTGTAGACTTGAACAATGTGTGAATCTATTTCTTTATTCTTATAGTGCCATCTGAACCACATTTATGTCCAATTCCAAAAGAACATGATAAAGTTTTTAGATCATTTGAGATGAATGGAATATATGAACACAGCAATAGGAAAGTGCAGAGCCCTCAGTCACATGCAGCCAATTGCACTCAGGAGTTTTTAAACAGGGTAAGCAAATCAAGTATTATTACATTACCAGTTATGTTTCATAGTGAAAATCTTTCTTTTCCTTCCCTTAATATCATTCCAGAGCAGTTGACTTTCTAACAAAACACACACCCACACTACATAAAATTTAAGTAATCACTAAAAATATTATCTCTTTATTTTTAAAAAAAAACCCTTAAAAATCTGTCACAACACAGGATATGCGATATACGTGTGGTTGTGTCTTCTTTTGGGAAAAGAGAATGAACTAAATAACCTTTCAGTTTCTCAGCTCCCTTTTTCTCTCTTCAAAAGTGTGACCTAAAGCCACTTTGGCAGCAAAGGTTTCACAGTCCTCAACAATGACATTACTTATGCCCTGCAAGACGCTGCATGCCTTCTGTTTCCAGTTAGTCAAAAAACAGAAGGGAGATAAGGATTTTGTCCCACTGTGGTTGCAGTCCCTTCAAAACCAGCTTTGCTTTGTCTTCTTCACTCCTGAATAGGCAGTTAAGAATCACTGGGCATTCAATACAGCACCTGCACTAAAGAGGTTTTCTCAAAAAACCGTTGCAAGTATTGTGACCACAAAATATAACTTGCATACAAATAGCATTTGAAATGATAGTTTCAACAGTACAGACTGATTTTTTTTCTAGCTTTAAGCTACTTTTGTACTATTTTATACTCCTATGGTGTGCCCACCCAGTGCACCCATTTCCAGGGGATGCTAAGTAACACTGCTGATCCCAGCCAGTTTCATACCGAAAGAATCAAATCTCTCTGCGCAATGTCAGTCAGATAGGTCACTGTAGCCAGAGGCACTTGTGTTTATCAACTGGCAGACTGGTTCAATAAACACCAAGAGGCAAAGCTCTGCACACTTTTTAGCACATTCAGTAATGAATAATTACAGTTTATACTTTGTTTTTTGGAAATTAGGTAATCTGTAGAGGTGGAATTTAAAGATGTTGTCAGGTAGTAAAATGTGTGCAGCTTCTTTTTTTTCTGCATTAATAAATTATTTTAACATTTAAAAGGGGACCATTAAGTAGTAAATGAAAGTATTACTTTTACATATTTATATTCCTACAGTATGGGGTTTTTTTCCAAGCACAGTGCTGAACGTTCCTAGGGCAAGTCAGTAGAGAATGGAAACAAGCTGGAGATAGGTTGGTACAAAGACATGAGGTACCTAAAATTCATGAAGAACCTGGGCAGGAGCCATATACCAGAGTGGCCAAGAGAATGGAAATGTGTATTCAGTAAATAGAGCTTAGCTAAACAACAATGGTTATAATTAGCTGATATTCTCTCCATCATCAAGCTGACAAAAATCTGTCTTTATCATTGGACAAAATCTTTACTATAGAATTTCAATCTAATTTGCAAAAGAGATTTAAATGTTGAACTACTGTATTGCTGTTGAAATATCATCATCTGTCCAGAAAATAAAACATGTGAAGGCCATTTATCCTCTGTGAATGGATTCTCTAAGAAATTATCTTAATGATTTTTTGAGCAGCAAAAAGTGCAGCTACATTTAAATAAGAGTCAGGGTTCTAAGAAGAGAGCTTCATTCTGAATATCAGCACCCTTTATCAGAGAGACCACCAAAGTCATTAGCCATCTGGTTACCTAAAATGTAGTAACTTTCCACTGATATTATTCTACTTGTATTTAGTCTCAAGATAAGTTTTTCACTTAAACTGCGTGAGAGTTTTATAGAGGGGTTCCGTCTATAAAAGAGAACAAGCAAATGCATACTTAAAAAAAAAAAAAAGTGGAAATCATTACTGTACTTACAAAATGGTCTGCAAGATGCTAAACTTCAATTAGCCATACTAACAAATTTGGGTTGATATTGAATCTAATTCTTGGAGAAAAAAAATCAACAACAACAACAACAACAACAACAACAACAACAAAAAAGTAAGTGGGATTTATTTTATGGTCTCAGGACAATTCTTACCACAGATATAGCAATATGGTTTATGAACATTCAGACCAGTGATGAAAGTTTTAAAACAGTATCCATATCCATTTTCACTGAAAATTTGAGTTTTATGTGAAAATGCCATATTTCTGCTAATGTAATTGACCATGTCACCTATGCCCAAACATTCCTAGGATATGTCATATAAATAAGTGTTAAAAACTATCGCAATATTTATTTTAATAGACTCAATCCCATCTAAATATTTTGCCATTGGTATTAACAATGACAAAAGACCTGGTGGACTGCATATACTGTCTTCCTACTAGTCCCTGCTAAGATAAATTTTTCCCAAGGAGGCAGATTCTGCTTTAGCTGGTATCAGTAGAAAAGTAAATACAGAGTTTTAAAGCCAGTAAATACAGAGTTTTAAAGCCAGAATGATATTCAGAAAATTGGAGCAGAATATAGCCCTGTCGGATTTTCTGATCCAGTTTTAAATGAGGGAAGTGATGATGTTTTTACTGCTTCTCTAAGGAAACCCCTTTGCAGTATGAGACCTGAATGCTAAGGTTACTTTTGCTCCTGACATTTACTTCATTTTTATGTTCTCAGTTTCATCCTGTGTCCCCACTTATTTCCTTCTGGGTGACACAATGCATGCTACAAGCTTTGCTACCACTAATAGTCAGAGAGCAAACATGACTGCTGAAATTCCCCAGTAATCTTAGTTCATGTATCAGATTCAACCCAACTTTTCTGGAATATCTCACACCACACCTTTCATTCTTCCAGCACACTTCATTATAGCTCTGCATCATAATGCATATGTTCATATGTTTATGTGCACTGCTCTTTTGGTATCTCCTCGTGCATAAGTTTCAGTTCATTTTCCCCAGGCTACTCAACTACTGACATGCTGACTGGGGAATTCCCAAACAGCCTTCATCCTTTTTTTTTTTTTTCCCCCCAAATGTGACATCTGTCATAGGCACAATTTTAATATATCTATGGAAATCACATATAGTTTACCGATAAAACCCCAAAGCTCGCTTACAGCAATGATTTAACATTGGCAGTTCAGCCAAGGAGTAGGACTCTTGTTCATTTTTTGAGTAGGACAATGAAGTGCAGCAGCGCCTGTGTTGCGCATCTCAAACAGAGTGCCTCTGAGCACGCTACATGCAAGAAACACAGCTGTTAAAATGAGTGCTGCACACCCAGGGCATCTGAAAGGTAGGCTAAGGGGGACGCTTTTAGGAGAAACCTGAACTTGCCAGAAGCATAATGGAGACATGATGCATGTTTCCCAACCCTTTTGCATGAGCGTTATGGTGCAAAAAGCACACCACTCTCAGAAAAAGAGCTGCATCAATAGGGTTATGGGGACTGGAGTTCTCCAGAGAGTGTAGATCTATTTTACTTTAATTAGTGATTCTTTATTCATCTATCAGCAGGCACTGCTCAGATTTTGAGCATAAAACAAATGCACTGCCATGCATGCAAATGTAGGTTTTTTTCCTTAGGTTCCTGTCTTATTTAGAGAAACACGATAGACAGTCAAATGACAGTAAATCTGGCTATTTTGACAGATTTTTTTTTTTCAGTGAAAGACCGGGGCAGTCCTGTCTGATTCCTGGCTTTTGCGAAGGCACTCCAGGGTGTTCTTCTGCTCTAGAAGGACCATAGAAATATCTTCACTAGCACAAAATGTGAATATGCTCAGTTTCTTATTACCAGTACTAACTTTTCAAAGCAAAACTGGGAATGGGGAAAATTACTTGGAAATGAACTAATTATTTAGGATATTAGGGTATTCCGATTTTTTTCACTAATATGGGGTTAAACTGTGGTAGATTTTTTTCACCCACCCTTTTGAGACTTTTGATTAGGACATACCAGTATCTGTTTTACTCTTTTTTACCATCAAACATTGCTTTCAGGATAATGTTCACACAGTCTTCTGTAACTCATGATTGCATATGCTCCTCTTATAAGGTGGGCTTTAAAGAAGTGCTGTAACAGTTTTAATTTAGTGACCAGTTGTCAGCTGATTTTTGCCCTTGAAATTGGAAATGATGCCTTTATTCATGTCTCTCTCCAACAGGCATTAAGGAAGGCAGAAAGACATCACCTAATGTTGTCCTTTCACTGTTGGTGATGACGATCGCAGTACGGACATTAAAGTTAAATGATGTATGTAGGGGAGAGATTTGTAAAAAGTGATGCTTTTCAGAACACTTATGATCTGCCCTGGTTTTCTTAGCTGAAACTTTAGAAAAAGCCTCCTAGCACAAAGGGAGCTGCGGTATTTTCTGGTAGATCTCCTGGTTAGACAAGGGGAGAACACACACTATAGGGTAGATACAAGCTGTAGGATAGCTGTGTGGAGTCATCAGATTAAATTAAATTACTCTTTCTTAGTGCTCAGCTCAAGTCCTAGTTGAGGTAATATTTATAATTCATAATTGCCTGGATAGAGAATCAGAGAGTATTTAATAACAGGGCAACCAATATGCATGTCCCTATAAACAAGACGCTATTAAGTGGACCTGTTTTGTCCAATGCTGTTTGCAAGAGATTCCTAACAGATGTGCATTCCACACTACTATTCTAGGTAAAAATATACTTCTAAAAGCAAATAAGATCATGCCAGCAAAATTAATGGCATTGTCTTTGATACTGAGATCCCTGTGACCCATATCTGACACAATTTAGCAGTTAATCAGGATGTTCCATTTATGTCAAGCAATCTGAATCCATTTCATTATCAGACTCCTTTAGACAGACCATGCTCTGAGAAACTTCAGAAAGAACAAATAGGAATATGTTTTTTTTAGTAAGGAGGGATGGTGTCAGAACCTAAAGTCAGCAGCACTTTGAAATCAAAAACAATGAATTCTGTAACAATCTGGAAGCCAGCGACACCTGACAGAATAGTGAAGATGTCAAATTTTGGAGACGTGAGTTCAGTGATGTTATAGCAGCAGCCTTTAAATGTATTTCTCTGTGAGATCCATCATATCAGAAGTGCATAAAAAAGACAAGATGTAATGAAATCTTGGTGGATAAACTGAAATGTGAGGAATTGGGGAAAAAAATAAATCTGACTTTTGTGATAATGCATAAGTGAACATCAAAATAGATAATGTCTGAAAAAGTAGACCAAGCATCATTATAGCAGAAAACTAAATTGAAACATATAGGAATTTTTAAAATGTAAAATTCATGTAAGAATTCATTCGATAAAGTGTGGGAACATGTAAAGTGATCATTTCAGAAAGACACAACACATATTTATCAATGGAGAGAAGAAAAGAAAAGCAATGCTATTATTGATAAGGGTGTATTTCTTTTCCTAATAAACAAAAAAAGTTTATTAAAATAAAATATTTCTGTCTTGATTTTTAAGTTTTGCTACTAAGATAGAGTTTCAATCCATAAATATATAACAGTGATTTATGGCATTGCATTAATTCCATCTCTCAGAAATTAGATGACTTCATCTATGATACACAACTGTATCCCTTCCAAAAGAAGTTAGAAGCAGAGCATGCCTGAATTCTGTGGTTACCTCATATCTTGCAGTGAGAATCAGATCATTGAAAATCTGTCTTACAAGGAAATAAGGACATGCAGTAGCCAATCTGCCATTCCCTTTAACATATTCCAGTCAAAATAAAAAGTTGTTCAACAAAAACATTTCCATTGCAGATTCGCTTGGCTTTTTAAATGGAAAATCCCATTTTCCTAAGAAATTGAACGTTCTTCCTGAAAAAATGCACCTGGATAAAAATACAGAATCCTTTTGAAAACTGTCATTGAAAAACTGAATACAAACTCTGTCTGCTGTTACCCGGGCCTGACATCAGAATGTAGGGATTGATATTTCTAGTTCTTATTTCTGCATATTCCCATTTGTTCACCAGCCGCTTGAGGTAAGTGAATGACTCTCTCCAGTTCTCCTTTGCAAAAATTTATGAAAATGATGCAATATTCTTAAAAGGTGTGCTGAGACTAACATATGTAAAATGTCCCACGATTCTAAAATGAGAGGTTCTTTATAAAGCACTATGTTTAAAGAAGAAGTTCCACACTGGTGATCTTTCCCCCCCGCCCAGGATTTTGTTCTCTGCAGTCTCAAAGGACAGTGATCAACCCAAGAAACCTTTATGGGACCTCATGGGAAAAAGATTAATTTCTCCTGTCACCATCTTTTATTTATCACCAATACTTATAATTTTGTTCCCACCACACTGAATACATTCTGTGAAAGAAACAAAAAATCTTTGTAAAAGCTCATACTGCAAAGTTTGCATGCAGAATTCGGTTGGAGGTTTCAGCCTAAAATCATTCATGAAGACCTTGTGGGCTTTCTTCAATGTCTATCAAACCTACCAGCATATATGTACGCTAAATATGACTAACTTCATGGTAGAGGCACTGCAAACAACATATCTGATCATTTTACTGGGCTTTTGACATATGCTAACCTAGAAAAAAGCTGTTCAGTTTCATTTCTTGCAAAGTTGAAATGCTGGTAAACAAATTTCCAATATGCTTACTAGTGCTACCTCCCTAGGAATGAATATTATGTGTAATATGACATGGGCTTTTATTAAAAAAAATTATATGTTTTGACTTTCCACATTCAAAAATCTTTACTCAAAACTAAATTAACACAAGGCAAAAATAACCCCAAAAACCCATGGGGGGAGCAAGAAGCACCTGAGAAAGTATCTCATTTGGACTGAATTGATCTTCTGGAAGTTGAGTCTCTTGGAACAAGCGTAGAGGGAGAAAGGAAGGAGAGGTTGAGTTAAAATGATGTAAGGTCGACAAAGTATTACAAAGCAGAAGATATAGGAGAAAAAAGAGAAAGGAGTTTTAAACATTACAAATAGGTAGCATTTATCTGGGTATAAGGGAATTGGTAAAAGGTGAAAGGGAATTGATAGTTGTGACTTCTTAATCAAAAGGATTTTATTCCCTTTTCTTTTTTGTTTCTCTTAATGCCTTTTTACTCTGCTAATACAGAGGTGTCAGATGTGGTGATAGGGTAACCCATTTAAAATTCTGATTCTGTGATCTATCACTGTACCTTTTGTGGGCATATCTTGTAAACTCTGGCCAGGCACCAAATAATCCCTTCAAAAAGCAAACTGTTGGGGCTGTTTGAAAAGTCCACAGGCAGCATATGAAGGAAGGGTAAGTTAACAATTCTGCTGCAAGACAGGTATGGATCTGAGAAACTTAACAAGTGAGCACCCATGGACTATATTGTACTGATAAAATTTCACTAAGGTCCCAGTGACAATCCTCTAGTTTCTAAGAGAAATCTTACTTCTGCATCTTTGTGCCCTTATATGTCATGCCATTTTCCTTGTTTGCTCTTAGTCGTTGTGTTTGAAACATCATCCAGTGTGTTCTGCACTTTTTCTGTGTCCATGACACTCCAACTTTTATGTCGTCACTAAATTTCAAATAGTTCACTCTTAGCAAAAACATTGGATAAGACCTCCTCCTAGACTGAACCTTGAGGAGCAGAGTTTGTAATTTTCCTCTCCCAAGAACAGTAATCTCTCACCAAAACTGCTGGCTCCCTTCTCCAATTGCCCAGCTCTTCATACAATTAGGGGAAATCTAAATATTTTATGGTTTATTTGATTATTTCCCACACAACATTGACAAAGGCCTTGACCAAAAACACTCTAAAGGACCAGGTTTTTCAACAAAGAAGGATGCCAACATAGATTTATGTGATTTGTGTAAGATTATGTTGCTCTGGATTCAAGACCCAATTTGTCACCTTTCTGTAATTATTCTGTCTTTAAAAATTGCAATTTCCCCAACACAGAAAATGTCCTCACTATCACAGCAGCCAGGTTGAATGTATGAGCCTGCCTGGATCAGCCTGCATCCATGTTCTGTGTAACATAACATTAAAGGATTCCTGAAATGAGCGCTTATGCTGAGCTTGCACTCCAGGGATAGTTAGGAGTTGATTGTTAGGCTTGGCTGGACTCTGTTGTCGAGTATCACCTGCCATAGCTTTTTCACACATGCAGCCTGGTTAATATTCAGCGCAAACATGTTCTGTCTGCTTTCAGCAAGGCAATATGGATCTCCTTATTGTCATCAAAATGAGAGGTTTTCTATCTAGTCCTGATGACAATTTCTCTGGGTGATGTTAAATGGGGAAACAGTGCCAAAATGGCACTTTCTAAATGGAGAAAACATTAATTATGTTGTAGGATAACAGAAGAGTGGAGAGGAGCATCAGTACAGACAGTGTCAGTTGCCTATGAAAAAACAGAGCAGAGGTGGATATTCAGCTGCTTCACACGCTTGGGTGGGCTCTTGAAAAGAGGAACACAACACATAACTATTAGAGCAAAGCCAGATGTAAAAAGACCTGAATTCCTAATAATCGTTCAGACTCAAAAATAAAATGCAACACTTCAGTTGCAATTCAAATTGCATAATTAATTGCACCTGGTTATAACTGGTGTCTAAATCAACAAGGTTCATTAATTCCTTAAAATACGATATTGTTACATCTCCAGATTGACTTATGTAAATAGTCAATACAGTACTATGAACTCCAATTTCCAAATAATTTTAGCAAAAAGATAACTAAAAGTTAGTTTTTATTGTTACAGACATATATATTCAGTATTGTTGCATGCAGGTATTCACAGCAGACTCTGCTAGATGACAACTATGCATTTGAAGTTTCTGTAGCATTTAGAACAGTGAACAAACTAAAGAATTTATTTCTTTGAGTGCAACAAATTATAAAATTAATCAAAAACTGTACTCCTTACTTATTTGCTCATATGCAACTCATCTTATGTCTGGATTGAGTTAAATCATACTTCTGTGAAGTAGATACAATGGGGAAAAAAAATACAAAACAAAAATTAAATTGTGCCTTTTCTTAAACCTTAGGACTTTTAAAGATGAATTTCTGGCTCATGATATTAAAATGTCATTTGCATATTGATACTGTTCCCACGCTGGAACAAGCAGAGCGAAGACTTCCAAAATAGTTGTTATTTTGTTATTAGTCAACAGACTATGAAAAGCAAACTCAGGGGTTATCAAAATAACAGAAATGGATAAACAGTTGGAAGAAAACCAAGTCCCAAATTCTTATTCCTTTATTATTCAAGTTTGATTAGCTGTCTTCTGTAGCTGTTCTCCAGAATACCTAGGAGTCCACAAGAGGAGCTCAAACAAAAGTAAGAGCACTTCAGTCAAGAGCTGAAACTGTGGATTTCCCCAGAGGATGTACCTAACAGCAGCCATGTAGGAAAGCAAAGCACAAGGGTGAGCTGCCTGCTTTAATCAAACACCACATAGATCTGAGTAGCGAGGCACGATATCAGAGAATAGAATCATAAAATAGTTTGGATTGGAAAAGACCCTTAAGATCATTGAGTCTAACCAGAAACCTAGCAGTGCCAAGCCACCCACTAAGCCATGTCCCTAAGGGCCATATTTATGGGTCTTAAATACCTCCACAGACTCATCTAGAGTCAGTCTGTTACAATATTTGGAAACCCTTACAGTGATTAAGTTTTTTCTGATATCCAGCGTTAACCTTTCCTGGTACAAGTTGAGGCTCTTTCCTCTTGTGCTAACTCTTGTTCTTTGGGAGAAGAAAATAATCCACACCTCCAAACAACCTCCTTTCATGTAGTTTTAAAGGTCTTCTTTTCTCAGTGGCTGCTCATGACTTACTTTCTAGACACTGACACTGTGGAAGGTGTATGACGTGTCAGTTTGGATGGCCTGGAGAAGAAGTACTACACTATGGTATTTTTTACAGATCAAGGGGATTTATCCACAAAGGCTGGTGGGTGAGAGGCTGGACATGACCCAGCCAGGAGCACCCACAGCCCAGAAAGCCAAACGTGTCCTGGGCTGCATCTAAAGTGGCCAGCAGGGGAGGCAGGGGATTCTGCCCCTGTGCTCTGCTCTGGTGAGACCCCACCTGGAACACTGCATCCAGCTCTGGGGTCCCAGCACAGGAAGGACATGGACCTGCTGGAGTGAGTCCAGAGGAGAGTTACAAAAGTGATGAGAGGTCTAGAGCACCTCTCCTATGAGGAAAGAACTGAGAGAGTTGGGGTTGTTCAGCCTGGAGAAGGAAGGCTCTGAAGAGAGACCTTTTTCTTTATTGAGACCTTTCAGTATTTAAAGGGAATTTACAGGAAAGATTAGAACAAACTTTTTAACAGGGTCTGTAAAAGGGAAATTGGTTTTACTTAAAAAGAGAGTAGATTTTTACTAGACATAAGGATGACTATTTTTTTTTAAGGATGAGCACATTTAAACACTGAAACAGATTGTCCAGAGAGGTGGTAGGTGCCCCATGCCTGGAAATATTCAAGATCAGGTTGGACAGGACTCTGAGCGACCTGATCTAGTTGAAGATGTCCATGATCACTGCAGGGGAGTTGGACTAGATGGTGTTTAAAGATCTCTTCCATTATATAATTCAAACTACTCTATGATTCTATAGCATCCTCGTCTGCATCCACTCTGAATAAGTATGCCTTTTGAGATATATCACCAAGCCAAGTTCTATCATGATGCTCATCTGCTTAATATAAATTCTAAAACATGTTATTTGTACAACAGATTCACTCTTCTGCATAATTTAATAGAATTCCTGGGGAAAAAAATCTGAACACTGGGAGGAATGAAAGAGCTCCATTTTGTCTTTCCTGGGATCTGTCTTCCCTTTTACTTCACAAGATGGACAAAAAATCCTTCTCAAATTTTTCAAAACTGCCTTTAAAGATCAGAAGAATTAAGAAAACTTCAGTGAGTCATAGACATTTTCAAAGGTCTCCCAGCTCAGTCTTTCAACAAAAAAATAAATAGAAAATGAATTGACTCTTTAATATAAGCAAAGAAAAGGAAAGTGAACTTCAGTATTCACAACCTAATTTACAGTCTCTCTTCGTTCTGGCAACTCTTGTAGTTAACAGATGGTGCAAAGGCAAACACACCTTTTGATTATAGGAAAAAAAATGAAAAATATAGGTGCTTCAGGAAATGTGTTCTGTTAAGCATAAGATATTAGGACTGGTTCACTTATACTGTTAGCTTGTAACACGATATAAGCAAATTAGAGGAAATTCAGTGCCTAATTGTCTTACAGGATTCTAAAAATGCATCCCCTTAGCCCCAGTTCAGGGGGGGGACAGGGAAGCAGCTCTGTTCCTAAAATCATGCTGGATCCTAAATATGAACATCAGTGTCATTGACTTCATTGTTTAACTCCAACTTCTCCATAAAATTCAAATCACGCAGGTACCAGTGTGACATTATATAATTCATGAGCATCAAACAGACATTTAGATGTGCACTTCCTTCACTTTCTGAACTCTGCATCAGATACAATGACTACAAGAGGTACTCAACCATTTCAGTGCTCACCAGGGCATCTGCAGTAACACCTCTCCACAATTCCTTTCACAAGCAAAGACCAACAAAAATCAGCAGTAAAAGAAGGATAAATAATCCTTACAGTCAAACTGTTGACTAAATTATCTTTCTGGCTGTTCTGATGGTTCCCTGCATTTTAGTGGAGCCCAGATGACTTTGCTGTTGTTGGGCAGCAGAATGCCAATTAGCTCTGACAGCACCAGTTATTAACTCTTATGATACAGATTCTTCTGTGTTGTTCTTCTCATTTGCCACCTCTTCCATACTGAGAACTTTATTTCCCACCCCTTCCATACTGAGACCTTTATTTCCCACTGTGGATAAGCCTAGCATCTTTTTCAGAATAATAATGGCCACAGTCAGCATGTAAACCTTACTTTTTAGTTTTTTTCTCTCCTTGTTTACATTTTAACATTCATAAGGCCCTGTGGACAATCAGTATAAGCTATTCAGAAGGCAGGCTGCCTTTTTTTGGTCTACAGTTGAGGAAAACTGCAGTGGATGTAAATACGGATTTCATTTATGAAGGTAAATTATGGCTTGGTTTTCAGGTTTTGGTTTTGCTACTAGTCCCCATCGATGAGTAAGGGCTGTTCCTCAGACAAAAGGAATGCTCCATTCCCCATGCAAGCTAAAACCTGAGCTTTTCTCAGGGATACAGTAAGATACCCAAAACGGTAAACTGACCATCAGTCTCCACCAGACTTCCTTTCTTGCACTTTCTTTAAAAACACTGCTCTTCTGTGTTCCACTTCAAAGTGGAGATTATTTCTCATCACAACCTTATAGAGAGCTTGTGAAGCTTCTCTCTTCTGCAGGAATTAAACAAAATATAATAAAAGCACTAATTGCTTCATAATCAGCTAGTAATGAGAAATAAAATTACCTTCCATATGTATTCCTGTTTCCAAGCTCTTTTTGCATGCATGAAGTATAATGTTGCTTGGATCTCTGTTCACTTTTACTCCATGTTATCAGAAGGTTGCAGTTGGAGTTTTCAGTGTCTGTTTTCTGCCAGTTGCGGTAGGGTGATTTTTCTTCATTTTATTCATAACTCTGGTAACTCTGATAATTGGATGGTTTTATTTTGATACTCAAGAACAATATTGTCCAGGCTGTTTCTCTCTCTCTAAGCTGTTATTTTGGTTTACCATAAATTTGCCTTCAGAACAGATTTTGCCACATCACTATCTATGCATGATAAATACCCTGGAATGATTCATGTTGCTGTGGTCATCTCATGCTTTGGTTGAGTTTGGGGACAGAAATAAAACTCTCAGATTTCTTAGAAAGTTAACTGTTCCAGCTTGAAAATTCCAGCTGGGAAATGTTTCTTTACTTTTCATCTGTTTTTCAGGAGAGTGTCACGATACTCACAGATTTTGATGTACTTTTTCCTTTTTTTTCAATTGCTTCAGAAAGTTTCTGTGGCAAAAAAAAAGAAGTCAAATTTGCCACTTCAGGAGGCAAAAAAAATTCTTCCTCTTCAGGTTCAGAATGGTATAAGGAGTTTGTGGGATTTTGTCCTTGACATAGGATATTCTTGTAGGTCACAGGTAGTAAGAGTTTCTGGACTTATATCAAAAGTCTGCATTCATATGGTAAAATTATTGGTCTCCATTTTTTTTTGTCATCCCGCCAGGATGAGATCTTTATGAAAAGTCCTGTGGAACAGTTTTTTCCTTGGGTTGTTGTTTGGTTGTTTCGGTTTTTTAAAAAATAGCTATACACAGGGTGTTACATTGTTATTTGTTGCTCTGCAATTAAGGAATGGACACATGGAATGAACATCTTACGCTCTGTGTGGTACTTGCAAAATCCTAGATAAAAGTACTACTTTATTCTGGTAAAATGTCTTGTATATAACATTTTTGGATGTCTTGTTACCATAACAACAAATTTAAAAGTGGGATGAAGTTAATATTGTAATACTTTTTTTGACTGCTTATTCCTTCATCTAAAGATTTTCTTTTTCAGTCTGAAGAAGCTTACATTATAATTCATTTGTTGAAATATTATTGTAGTAATTATGCAGAGCTTAATATGAAAGGTGGAGGGAGCAGGAGGACAGGATTCAAAATTTTAAATTAAAACAGCTGATTTCTCCCTTTGGAACAATGTTTGTCCCACAGACAAAAACAACCTAGCAGCCTCATCTCTCTCTCTTGTACATCAGCTCTTGTTTCAATCACTTGTTCGCTGTGCATCTGTTATTGTGGTTGTGCTTTAGACAAAGGATCAGCACTTTTGTTGCAGACTTTACTTTTCCTTCTGGTCCATAGCAGGACAGAGAGATGGAAAATGCTGCAATTATTCTACCACTACACACAACCAGTAAAAGTTCTATAGTGCAAATAATTTGCCATTCAAGACAGGAGTTGGTAGAAAATTGTTACTTCTTAGACTGCTTTTCTAATGGAGCTAGAAATGGTCTAATGCTAGTGAATTTACAAGTCTCATGGAAGTTTCTTTCTCTTGAATCAGAACTGTCTATAAAATGGTTGAAAAACATATTTGAAAGATTTCAAAAAATACTTGACATCTGCAAAGAAATACAGTGCCCAGGTCTTTGCATTATACCACATGCAAAATAGTCTTGTATTCCTCATGCGCTTTGAGGGGTGAAGATAACAACGGAGGCCAATGCACTGCCACCTTCTCTGCTCTTTCCATGCTGGGCAAACAGCAGGACTGAGCTCGCTAATCACTGATCACATTCACACCAGAGCAGTATATTATCTCTATAATATATTCTAAATTATTTCCACCGTATTTAATTCTGTTTATATTCCACTCCTGGAATTTTCTTTCTCCTGTCTACAGTACAGACTACTGAGAATATGCTAAGTCATTAATGAGTTACAAAGGGTAACATTCTCATGAAATCCTTAATCATTTTAGGCTAATTCACAGAACTCAGAAAGCTCAGGTTGAGAAAAACAGAACATGATGAGAACTCCAGTTTAATTTTAGATCTACAGTTGTATTTAATGTAAAAGAAAAGGTAGTTGTTTCACTTTCTAGTAAATACTAATTGTTGTTCAGCTGCGTAATAAGTTATTTTTAGGCAATAAATCAAAAAAAGTAGTGAAAAGAATAGCAACTTTGATCCTGTTTTGCTTAAACTTTGCACAGTGTTTTATCTCTCACTGTATAATGTCTTTCTCTTCACTGTCTTCTTTTCACATCTTTTTGCCCTGAGCGCTCAAACATCTCTGTGTGGTCATTTGGGTTCTATTTTTGTTCATTTAATTGCAGATTATCTGAGGGTGTTAAAGTGTTATGATTCATTTACTAGAGAGAAATACAATTTGAGCCACTTCTCAATGATTTGTTTTGCTGTAGTATAATTGCCATGTCATGACATTTTTTTGTAAAGACATCAATGCATTCTGTAATCTGTGCAGTTACCATATATTATCTCACTCAATATAATTTATAAAATGTTGAAGTAATCATTACAAATTAATTCTGTGTTAACTGAGAACACTGCTGTGCACAGGGCTTCAGCAAAAAAACAGGGCATGCAGGCCGATGTTCACAGAATCAGGCTCATCATTGCCACCTTCAGCTGCCACCCACTTGTCTCCTTGTGCAATAACTGCAGTGCCTCAGGGTGGCATGAAACAGACACTGCATGGTGGATATGTGACATGAACAGCTGGAGAAGAGCTGTGTCCTCCCCGTTTTCTGCACCTTGGTCTTTCGTGTAAGGGTGACGGTCCATTTCCTGGCTCTTTTCCAGGAGTCATGAGCCATGACCGTGCCTTTCTCAGAGTATCTGTTGATCACAGTTTTTCATCCTCATAAGTAAAAGGGAGCATGGAGGGGCTTATGTGGCAGTGCTTGCCCTAGTTAATAGTTTATTCTAAAAAAGAATTAGTTGCATAGTGAGCCTTTATCAGTTTTAGTTCTTATTTTTCTAGTTTTCTGAATAACAATCTAATTATTATTAATTATAATAATAATAATTAGTAGTACCAGTAGTAGTAGTAGTAGTACTATATGACAGCAACTCAAGTACATCAGAAGGAATATGGAACCAACACTACCAGAACTGCAGAGAGGTTTTATGTAGAACTAACAGTGAGCAAGTTGGAGGAAGGACAACATAGATTTACCATTGGATAGGCCATCCAGAGGTCCTTTAAAAACTGAAATTCTACATCTTCCCCCTCCCAGTTCTGTAGACAAATATAAAAAGATAGCTCAAAAGGAAAACATAAGACTCTTGTTAGAAGAAACAAGATGATGTCGGGCACAATGAAACAGTCAGAGTGCCAGAAGGACACAACCAATGAAAACAGATTGTTAAAGCACAGTGGGAACTTCAAAGTACCCACAGGTCCAAATGTACTTATAAAAATATAAAAGCAAAAAGTGTTGTAAGAGAAAACAGCACAAACATTTTAAGCATCAATTGGTTCAAGTAAGATTCTTAGATGCCTTTTGTGGTGCAAATGAGATACCCAGGAGGAGATTGTTTTGAACACCAATTCAGAGGGGTTTTGTACTCTGATTTCATGTTTTCACACTTCAAAGCTCCCACAGGTTTGGTGCTTGTGGAGAAGCACACAGAGCTGTGCAATGTTGTGGGCTGAGGGTGGTTCTTTATGCTCGCCAACAGAGCTGCCCAGCATCACCTTTCCCATCTCAGCCACACCTTTGGCAACCACAACACATTTGCCTGCAGCCCTACTGAACTACCACGAATCCAGCTGTGTTACAGTAAGAGCCTAGAGTTCCCATTCCTGTTTGTCAGAAGCTGCTGTTTAATCACTGCTGTGTGATTAATGAGTAATTTATATTTCGCTCAGAAAGATCTGGGACTTTTGTTCTTTTTGCAAAATGGATGCTGGGGGCAGAATGGGAAGGAAGTTAGACATTAAAATTCTTATTTAGCATTGAACTCTGCAAATGCTTTTGTCAGACATTGGGAGGTTTCAAAATGTCAAAACATTTTACTCAGAAAACATGCAAGTAAAATGTTTTGACATCTTAAAAATTAATTGCTTCATTAAACAAATGGTGAAATGAAACATTTTGAGAAGCAAACACTTCCGACTTTGTATTTAGCCCCCTCCACCTTTTAAAAGCTGTCTCTATTAGAACAATAAGGTCAGAAGGAGATGAAATAATTCAGAACCGAAACAAAATGCTTTTTTAGTTTGACATAAGCTGCTACTTTAATGTTTTTGATATATTTCATTGAAAACCTTACAAAATTTCCCCAGCACCCTTCTACTTTGCCTGGTTTCTGCTTGTTTTCCCAGACAACCACTGATGTGAAATGCAATATAAATCCAGTTTCAAGCTTTCACTTTTGTGCTGGTCCTTATTTTTCCTCTTTCTTCATCTTCTCTGTTTCCCAGAATAAACGCTTTTTATTTAAAAACTGCTTAAACTTCTTTTCTTTAGCTGAATACTCCTTAGTCACTGTACTTGTCCATTTGCTTACAGTCTTGGCAGAGAGGTGAGGCTTTGGTTGTGGACTGCAGCGCACACCAGGAGAGCGGTCTTACACAAGCAGGGAGGGCTTTTGGACTCCGACAATATCTGCAGCTCTGGTAGGCTGCAGGGGGCAACTTCCTTTTTTTTCTTTTTTTTTTTCAATCAAATCTGTGAAAAGTATTTTTTTAAAAAATGCTTGCTTCTGGTATTTCTTCATCTTTCATTAGCCTGTCCTGCTGCAGGCTAGTCATGATCCATGTTTCTGATGCATGAACACAGAGCCCATGCTTCCCAGTTTCTTAGACGATGAGAAGCAAATTTCTTTCTGCCTAAGAAATGACACATTAAGAACTCTTTTTTTTTTTTCCTATCCTAATGAAGGGTCAGTAGGAAAATAAACCACTTTTAATGACTTTTTAAATCAACTGGCAGTATACTTCCTGTGGTTGAAACAGGTGCTGTATATCATTGAGTCCCCTTAGTCATTGAAGAAAAAAAATTCAAACCCAAGGAGTATTTTCCATGATTCAGAGGGAAGCACTGTGGCAGGGCACTATGACCACTTTCATTCCAGACTTTCTGTACCTACAAACAAGTTGACCCCACCTTCCACACTTGTCAGACAAACACCAGCTGTCAGCAGCCACAAACTCACTGTGGAATACTCACATGAACAATGAAACAGCCACGAGATATTGAACTTAAAAAGGAAAAAAATATATATAACATTACAATGAGAACTACTTTTTTATTAAAAAGGCTTGAACACAAATATTTTGTTAACACATTTTTCACAGAATGCTATGGCTTCTATCTACTATGTTCTTTTAGAAACCAGTGATGTAACTTCATTTTGCTCTTCTGAAGATGCTGAAAAGCCATTTCTGGCAAAAGATTTTGAAAAATAGATAAAATTCTGTGGCAACCAGGAAGTTAAGGGCAGGGGGGTTTTAGTTCATGTTTATTCTTAATTCATTTTGGACAGGGACAGTTAGTTTGATCATTGCTCATAACTTCAAGGTATTGGTGACTCACTGTTGTCGCTGTGAGCGACACTGACGGCAAGGAAAGTCACGAGTAAGTTCCGAAGGGAAAGCAGTTCTGACTCTTTATTAATTAATTAATTCATCTTTTATAACATGGTTCACAAAGAGTGCGTTGAATGGCACAAGACAACTGGGTGCTCGGCCATCCACCCCTTGAGGGGATTGGTCAAGCTCTAAGACACTTATTCCAAAATATTAGAAAGCTAGAATCATAATAATCGTGCATAACAAACCCAGGTGCAAGATAAAGAATTAGTTTACAAGAACTCATAGCAGTGTTTTTCATAGCTTCTGTGAGAACTGCAAAGTTCTCACAGAATACTGCAGAAAAGCTGAAAGATTTCTCTACCAAAGCTTTTCAGCATCCACACACTGTGTCATGGTGCTTGAAGCTTCTTTAGTATTATTCTATAATTGTTTTAATTGTAGTTTAAATTCTAAATGTGCAAGGTTGCATTGCAGCTGCTTTGTTGATTGGGTAAAGGGATTTTTTTCAGTCCTGTGAATATCTGGAAGGCTTAAGGAGCAGCTTTTGGGCATGATTTCCAGAAATCTGCCAAGCAAGTTATTTTTCTATCTCTGCACACAAGCTTTCACACCAATATATGAATATAAAATGGTTGTGTTTCACCTCCCTCCATTCCAAAGCTGGAGGTCTGCCCTTGTGTGTGAAGTAAAAGGTGAACCCAGCAGAAGTGAGCCAGAGCTGGCAGTTTTAACCTGACCTAACAGATAGGCTGCACATACCTGACCACTCACTACAACGCAGTTTGCAGGGTCATTAAGCTAAGTTAAAAAATGTTGAATGAGGCAAGAACATGTGTGAGTGTTTGGATTGCAGAATGTACCTCATGAGCACCTTTGGAGGTTACAGGGGGCTGTACATGCAGCACTTGGCACTGTGGCATTTTTTATGGCTGCTGCAGAATGACAGTAGGACAAAGTGACCTGGCATACAAGCAGAGGAAACTGGCAGGCCCTGTTCTTTCTTCCACCAGCTTGGAAGTGCACAGGATGTGCATGTGGATGTGCTTTGCCTGGGAGTTACCATCTCCAAGCATAGCAACTGAGAGCTTTCCTGGAACAGCAACCTGAGCAAGGTGGAAATGGCAGATGTCAGCTGACGCAAATCCTGCTGTAAGGGCGTGTCACAAGACTGCCAGACCACTGCCACTGAAATCTATGGATTTTATGGGGGAAAATCTGTCATTGGCAGAGGAGATGAATCTATTCTATTACAGGTGATGAATATTTACAGAATGGAAATTTTTATATTAGCCCAAATCTCTGGCTGTCAAGAGCAGCAAGGCAGCTAAAGAACTAAAGTAGTTCTACATTTTTTCTGCTCAGGTAATTATTCATTAACAACAAACACATTTTCTCCTTACCAACAGTTAATAGCAGCTTGAAATTATTTTACAGGTAGCATACTCCTAATGCAGATGTGATAGTTCAACAATATTTATTTGTTTATTTATTGACTCCATATTTAAATAAGGCAAATCTTTGAACACCAACTCTCTGTGCTGAAACAATGACATCATTTTAGCTATTTCTTTACTATTAATTATTTGGCTAAATGTTAAGTTTAAAATCACCCATCACAGACTTACTGCCACACAATTCTTCAAAAAGTGAACAGAAAAATGATTTTGCACCAGAGTGACTCAATCAATAGGAGAGCAAATTATTTCCTCCTCTGATATGTACATTATAGCCTGTGTCTAAGCTCCATTTACGTGTATTGATGCTTTCTAGATGATGAAGGCTGCTTTTAATATGAATTGAAATTTCAATTTTAGCAGCCAGTGGTGCTCCCCAGATGTAATCTCCCCATGCATGAGGAGTATATCCGCATTTTTTGCAGGTATTTTCCCTGTATTTTGATTTGTTTCTCTAGAGAATCTGAATGAGGAGTAAAATTAAAGAGAAAAAATCAATAGTCTAGTGTATGTCAATGAAAAACAAAATATCAGTCTGAATAGTCCATAGATACTGACATGAATTTCTGAAGTCGAAAAGTCACTTTCAAAAGTACAGTTTAATACTGCTTCCTACACATACGTCAATTCAATTACAGAGAAGCTGTAAAATACCTAAGAGCTCAATATTCTTAGGTTACTTAAGCACTTAAAAGCCTACATGTCATTGAAAGTCAGCGGTTTCTAATCACCTAAATAATGTCTATATTTGAAATTTGGGCTAAAAAATCACACAGAAAATTCAAAGAATTTCACCCATTGCCACTGCAGCATCTGCAGGACAACATCTCTTTTGAGAGTAGGAGAGTAGGATCCCTCACAACTGCAGAGTTTAGGAGTCTTATGTGATCTTTGGGTTTGTTTGGGAGCTTTTTTGTTGGTTTTTGGGGATTTTTTTGGTAACTGCTTGCAATTTTCTGAAGTCTTTGAGCACCATGCCTGAATTCAGAACAATTCAAAAAGCATCAATGCTGCCTTCTCCATCCTGCCCTCTACTTGCAAAATAGGTCCAGAAGACGGGGCCATTGGAGAGAATCTAAACTTTTATCTTTACTTGTATGTGTCACCTGTGTCTGCAGTTTGAAAATGGAAATATCCCACTGCATTGTTTCCAATGATATTACATGGTGCTTTTTACACAAAACAAACAAAGCCCCCAAACAAAACAAAAGCACAGTAAAAGCCACACACACACCCTTTTTCAGGGATTGGATAACACTGATTTTCACGTTACCTTTTATTTCAACTTGTTAACTTCTATTTGGTTTCTAATCTTCTATAAGTTCTTGAACATCTTCAAGCCTTTCATTATGGAAGGCCAAGCACACCATGAATAGAACTGGCAGAAAAACTATAGAACCGTCTATAATTCTGCATCTGGCCTTCACTGACAAAATATCTTAAGGGGAAAGAAGAAAGAGGGAAAATGCTTCTTGAATTCCGGGTGTTTAGAGTTTTACCAATCAAAAGTAATAATTGTATGCTTCAATTATTCACATGGGCTGGAATGTCTCACAGTTGTAATAGTGACAATATCATCATCATCATCATCATCATCATCATCATCATCATGTAAATCTGGAATTACAAAATATACCTGGAGCAGATAACGGTTTCCTACTTCTTTGTACAGTAGAGCTGTGGACAGTCACCTTTCTGACAACACTGTTGAATGAGGATCACCTGAAGTTTTCCCCTGATTTTGATAACCATGCATCAAATAAATAAATGCAAATGCCTCTTTCTTGATGTCCCGATATTTCGTGTGTCCACAGTGCAAAAGCTTTATGTAGAAGGTCTCAGTTATCTGGGATACAACAGCAATTCAACAGAAAACAGTGCCTCAGGCATTTGTCTGTGGCTTTTATGGGAATAGAACACTTGCAAACCCATATGTACGGACACAGGAATGGCTAATGTGTCTTTGGCTACCTCCAAAGACATTCCAATGCATTTTTTTCTGATCTTTAGATGACTGTAAACTTTATGAAGTTCTCATAAACTGAGCAGAAATAACAGAAAATCTTAAACCGACTTTTAGCACTGTAACCTGCAGGTATGCAGAGAACCAAGTATCACAAAGAAACACAGACAATACAAATTTATACTTAGGAAAAAAATCATTCAGTCTAAGTAAAAAAGGTTTATATAACTTGCATTAAATATGTATTATCCCTTTTCATGGGATTAAACACAAAAATATGAGGAAAAAGAGTCAGAATGAAAAGGAAGAAGCAAAGAATAAGACAAGAGGAGTGTTCATTGCAAGAATTCTTTCTCATAATCTAGTAGTCCAAATTAATTTATTTTAAAATAAAGTTTTAGGACTGAAACAAGAAATCAAACCTAAAGGAAATGTATTGAAGGTGACTGGGAAAGGATGCTATTCTTGAAATTACAGAAACAAAAGGCTTTGTACCACATTTATATTCCTCATTTCTTCCTGTTTCTTTCTGCCGTATACAAAGACACCTTCCGCACCAATATCTTGTACCAAGAGACAATTTTCTGCAGCAAACTTTTCTGCAGCAAAAGACTGGTGCTTCAGTTAACTGGCAAAGACAAATGACCTGAAGGCACCAATCCATATTTTTGCTTCATTATTTTCAGTTGTATGTGCTAACTTCCTCTTTTCCTTAAAGGGGATTAATCCAGATCGTAAGCAGTGAAGTATTACATTTTTTTGCAAAACCAGGTATCTAGGTGATACATGATGAGCTAAACAAGATTCCCTGCAGAGCTCTGTTCTCTTTCTACTGATTTATCCCTATACTGATACATGACTTGGGAGCAGATGTCATAATTTTGTTTTGCTTTGTTTTCAGGCAATATCAGGTAATGAGCAGGAGGGGACCTGTGGAGAAGCAGTCTGTGGGTGAGCATGACCCATCTCACTGGGCTTTATCCAGCAAATTGACTGGTTGATGTAGATTGAGTGGAACATGAGTTACAATCATTAGGCGTGACAGCACTCTCTGCTGTACCAGAAACCACACTGGCACCAACAACCTCTGAAGAGCTGGAAGAAGCAACCATGCTTTCATCCCTGAAGACACAGATTAGGATTTTAAATGGTTAGATAACTACTCTAAAATTTAACAAAGCCTCTTCCAAAAAAAATAAATCAGTGCTTTCCTTTAGAAGTTTATTACAGTCTGACTTAAAATGTAAGATGGATGGTGTATGTACCAGAGAGTAACCTAAAGTTTGGGAAGACAACCATGGTCTTAATAGTTTCCTGTGTCTAAGTGACAGTTTATTACCCCAGTGAAATCTGCCTGACCTTCTCCTAACCAGGAGTTTACATCCTCTTAACCATGAAAAAAGTCAAACCCAATATTCTGTGGTCATGTTGCTGCAAGCAGTTGACCTACTGGACAGGAAAAGAGGGACTGCCATGGTGCACATGTCATCCACCTACTTGCTCATGCTGCCTATCATAGCTTGTCTGCACACTGTGCTGGGAAATGCTAGATGGGATGCTCCTCCTTTGAATGACTCCTCTGAATGGTTCTCCTCTTGTTCTTGTAAGGAGCAGAAGGGAGGGATGTTCTTCCCTTCTTCCTCTGTCTTTTCAACAGAGCTCATCTTCTAAAGTTTTACACTAGGAGATAAATTAGTGAACATGATGCATCAGTAAAACTGGGGGAGTACTTTATTGGGGGAGAGTTAGCAAAGAACACACCAAAGTTTAAAAAAATTCTTTGAACTGAAGTGCTAGCTTTATTGCTATTCTGGGAACTAAGTCAGAATAATTAACAATTACTTAATTAGAATATGTTTAAGAAGATTTACATTTCTTTTGTGCTTCTGCAATTGCTGGATAAAGTGTTGCAGCATAACTATTTTCTCTGTGATATTAAGAGTACAGATTGTGTATATGAACAACTGAGGCTGATTTATCAAATCTATATATTCTTAAGTTGTAAAAATTCTGTTATCAATTCAAGATGTGTTCTTTGGATTCATTCCTCTTATGCAAAATTTAAAAAAATTTAAAAATAAACAAAAAAAATTAAAATAGTTAAAAATCTGTAAAGACTAACAGTATATATGGAGACTGATACAAGGAAATATGCAATTTGCTAAAATAGGTCTATTGGTCTGCTAAAATTCCCCGTGTGCCTCAAATTACTATTATAGACATATTTGTGAGGAATGAAAACAACATATCTGACGTGAAATATTTAATGTTGTGATATAGACAGTGCAAGCTGATGTTTTTCAAAACTGAAACACTTACTTGCATGGCATTGAAGGTTAGCAAGTAGAAATGCTATCTGATTAAGTTCCCATGACTACAGCTCAGTCTTTATGAGGATGCATGAATTTGGGGCATCATTTGATGATGAGACCTCTGAAACAAGCAGACAGGGACTATGACACAAAAAGTTCACAGCGGTCGAGCTAGGATCTGTGAGCAACTGTTCCCTCTGCAGAACAGACACCTCATGGCTATTATGCTCCCTTTCCAAACACAGAAGCAGTGCCAGCTGAATAATGAAAAACTCACAGGACCCAAGAAACTCTTTATTTGCTGCAAGGAGCCTTGAACAAAGCAGCTGACTTGTGAAGGAGGATTAGACTATTAGGACAGCTATTAGACCTTTACATGAGCTCATGGAGGTTACAAATCAGAAAAGCTTGTTCAGAAAAGTAATTATAGAGGAGTTGCTGCAAGGAGTTAGAAATGCTATGGGTTTAGCACAAGGCACTAAGCTTAGTGCATGCTTATTTTTCTCACTTAGATTTTTTGTTTGTCCCTGAGACAGTTAAAATGATATGCCATGCGTTTGCAAAGAGAGATACAAAAATAGATCTTTGAGCAAAGGTAGAGTGTTCTAATTCTATAATGTTCTTAGAGGGTACATCAGGTACACCACCAACATATGATTTTGGTATTGCTGTTTTAATTCTGAGGTTTTAATTTAGATCCTGCCATACAAGTCTAATGTTGGCTAGAACATGACCTTTGTCTTAGACTTTTGATGCAAAGTAGCACTGATCATTTTCTGATGAGATGAAAAAAAGGTAGAGAGAAGAGACTTAGGCAATGAAGGCTATGAAAGCCTGTTCTTAAAAATAAAGGTTTGAAGCCTATGATTATTGCAGTTGTCTGTGTAGGCATAGGACCATCTTGTAATCATTAACAAACAAACAAACAAACAACAACAAAACCAAAACAACCTAATAGGTCTTTTTTTAACTGGCCTTAATGATGACTAGAAGACAACGCGACAGTGAGTGGTGTTATTTCCTGGAATCATCTGAGACCTCTTGGCATTTAGAAAGAGGGATTTAGGAGCCAAGAGGAAAAGACTAAGACATTTATTAGGAGTCACAGTGAAGGTAAAAGGGAATTTGGCAATGAGACACCAGTAGGCAGACTTCTAGAAGGACCTGATTCCCTGTTTTATTCTCTCACTAATGATCTTCACAAGTTTTGATGAGATTGTTTTGGTTTACATCCATTCAAGCATCAACAGAATCAGATGTGTAGAGCCCTGATGGAGAAAAGAGTCTTAGGTGAGAAATATGGACCTAGTTTCTGACCAGAGGGTAGCATTACACTAAAATAAGCTTTATCTGCTAAGATTCTTTGGTTTAAGGGCTTTGAAATTGATGCCATTTAAATCGCTCCTTTTTAAAAATTTGTTAACTTGGTGTGATTATTTCTTTCCAGAAACAGCTATATCTATAAATTAGAATATCTAGCTGTAATATCTTTTGATGGGAAAAAAAGGCTATAAGAATTGCCTGAGTGTTATGTTGTTGGCTCTAGTAATTTGTTTCTACTTGCTATCTTTTATAAACTTAGTAAGTGAATCAGTTTTAAAGGTTGGCATGTGATTCGAGATTGTGCTGCTTTACTCTGGGTAGCCACTACTTCCACATGGATTGATGAAATAAATTATTTGATTGAAAATACAACTGTTACTACAAAATTTATTTCTGTGAAGAGCTGTGGCAGTCACTGAACCAGGTTAATGATACCGCATGAACAGCACACATCACGGTTTAGCAAGATTATAGGCAGCTCTTTTCACCATAATTAATATCATCATCAAGTCAACATTCCCACTCTGAGTTCGTCTTAATAATAGCAAAAGTAAGTCAGGGTGTTTGCTGGACTGGTTCTAAACAGAGTCCTCTGAATTTTGAAGATGTAGTCATGATATCAAGATTTCTACATGATGTTTTGCATGCCTTGTGCAATATCTACCTTCAGTGGAATCTCTAACAATTTTTTGATTTGGGGTAGTCCTGGAAGCCTGAACCAGGGGAGATCTTTCTTGTTCTGCTGCATTGTGGAGCCAGGCTTGGTGCTGTCCTGAGTGCTGAGCAGGGTTTCACTCAAAACCCCAAACCAAGGCTGAATGAAGACTTAGGAAGTCTTGGCATACATAGTCTAAGCAAGGTTCCCCACTGGAATAATTTGCTTAGACTTTATGTCTATTTAGAAAGTTGCAGTAAAAAGAGTTTGCATGACATTTCTCCAGGTCAGGGTCAAGAGCAGTTTTTGTGGCCCAACACACTTGAAGATGAGGAATCCTACCAATTGAATAAATAAAGGCCAACCTTCCAAACTAGATAAAAACTTGTGGATATATGAATCTTAATGATTTCATTCTCTAAAAGTTCAACTAAAGGCGCTCCTTTGAATGCTTTTCTGAAGAAGATGATAGATGAAAGTCAAGAACTTCTTAACATTTGTCATAACCTGCAATTCTTAATGAAATATTGTGCTATTGCAGGGTCCAAAAGCACCACAAGGTCACAAGGAGTATTGGATGTAGCACAGGAGCCCAAGATAGGGGATGTATCACAGCCTAGGCATCCTTGAGAGACCTTCTGAAGGATACTGACTCTTTGATGAGCCTGGGAAAATCCCTATGTTCTCTGTATTATACACTTTTCAGTAACTGAGTCAGGGTTCCCTTCTCCTCTACTTCAAACTCAGGCTCCATATGTTTATTCTTGCCCATTTTGTATGTCTAAAATGAATACCCTTATAATTGTATTACTCTAATTTATTTTGAATTAAATACATTACTTATGTATCACTTCTGCCTGACAGAGATAAAAAAATATTAAATATCCAAGTCAACATGCCTGCTGTCCATGACAGCACTTTTCAGTAATTTTGTTTTATTAAAAATCCTGTTTCGGGGACTGTTATATTTAGTGTAGTATAACATGACCGACACAGAAATAGGAAACACACTGTCCAAATTCAGCAGTATTTTTTGAAACCTCTGACTGTAGGGAAAAGTGGGATTTTAAATGGATAAAAAATATTAACTATGTAACAGAAAATGCTTATCAATATATGTACTTTACATTACATAAATGGACCAAATAAAGTTATTTTAATACAATTTTCTTCAAAAGGCAAAACTTGCCTGTGGCAAATTAATTACTAATATGGCACATAGATCTACAGTGTTCCATGTATAAGGGCAAGGTATCACTGAGGCAAATGGAGAGCTTTACCCAAAAGCCAAGTGTCAGATTTCTGAAAATAATGTTTTGAGGTGATATAAAAATCATTAAATCACTAGATGGAATACAAACATAGACAGAGGGAATCAAAGTGAAGTTTACTTCATTCTCCGTTATTTCATTATAGAGATTTTTGGTTGGGTGGTTGGTTGGTTGGTTGGTTGGTTTGTTGTTTTTTGAGGTTTGTTTTTTTGTTGTTGTTTGGTCTGGTTTGGTTTGGCTTTTTTTTTCCTTTTTGTTACCTTGATATTTCAAATAAAAATTTTAGTGGAGAAAAACAGGGTCTAAACCACAAGGATAAAGTGCTCATTTGCAGTAATTTATTTTTCAGTAAGATGACTGAAGGGCACGATGCTATCCTGAGGTTCTTGGACAAGTTCCAGAAGTGTGCTTATGGGGACCTTATGAGATTTAATGAGACCAAGTTCAAGGTACTGTACCTAAATCAGGGTAAACCTCACTATCTGCACAGGCTGGGGATGAACAGATCGAGAGCAGCCCTGTGAGAAGGCCTTGGGGGTGATGGTGGGTGAGAGGCTGGACATGACCCAGCCAGGAGCACCCACAGCCCAGAAAGCCAAACGTGTCCTGGGCTGCATCCAAAGCAGCGTGGGCAGCAGGGGAGGGAGGGGATTCTGCCCCTCTGCTCTGCTCTCGTGAGGCCCGACCTGGAGCACTGCATCCAGCTCTGGGGTCCCAGCACAGGAAGGACACGGACCTGTTGGAGCAGGCCCAGAGGAGAGCTGCAGAAGTGATGAGAAGCCTAGAGCACCTCTCCTATGAGGAAAAGCTGAGAGAATTGGGATTGTCCGGCCTGGAGACAAGAAGGCTCCAGAGAGACCTTATTGAGACTTTCCAATACCTGAAGGAGGCTTTTAGGAAAAGTTAAGTGGACAGACTTTTTAACAGGGCATGCAACAATAGGACAGTGGGTAACAGTTTTAAACTGAATGAGTCTAGATTCAGACTAGATATAAGAAAAGTGTTTTATGATCACATTGGTGAAGTCCTGCAATGGGGTGTCCAAAAAACTGGTAGATGCCCCATCCCTGGAAACATTCAAGATCAGGCTGGATGCGGCCCTGAGCAACCTGATCAGGTTGAAGGATGTCCCTGCTTATTACAGAAGAATTGGACTGAATGCCCTTTTAAGGTCCCTTCCAACTCAAACCATCTTGTGAGTCTATGATCCTATGCTTGTTGTGAAGTTAGTTTGCTCTGAGCATCACTTTTTTTTCCCCACATACTTACTATAGACTTACATTCTTGAGCCACCACTACTGATGACAGCAATTAAGATGCTAAAAGCTATTGTTTTACTAGTTAATTTTATCACCTGTGTGATGCATCAGAAAGTGCCAGTCCAAAGACTAATTTCCACTCCAGATGGCTACAAGGTGCTAGAAAGACAAAGGATTCTTGTATGGCAGAAGGATTTTTTGAGTTATAAGATCAGTGTATCTGACTCTATGATTCTATAGTTTGACAAAATATCATAACAATAAATATCAAGCCCTCTGTGGTTTAAGGTGTTTTAAAGCACCATGAGCTCATGTTTCTAAAATTATAGGTGAATAAAAGACAAGGATCTGCAAATTGTGCAAATCATTTCCCCCATCCTTGTAAAAAGCCAGTGCTAAATCCAGTGTCTGTGGTAAAATTCTAAAACTGCTGCTGTTCTTTCCAAGAGATACTGAAAGAACCAGCAGCTGCCAAACTCCTCTCAGAAATATCTGTAACAAAACAGCTGTATGCCACACTTAACTAGGAAACACTTTGCTGGCCATGACAACATGAGTTTTTTGTGGAGGACAAGCATAAAGGGAGCATATGTTGTCCCTCAGGTTATGGTGACTTCAGTACAAGCTGTAGCTTTGACCAGATGCATCAGTTAATATAAATCCCCAGTACCAGGACTTTCAACATGCATCAAATTTCTTCCTTTTATTGAAAGAGTGAGATATACATCCTGCTGTTTCTATATATTCCTTTACTTTCATAAGGAATTCACCTGTTCGAGGACAGCAGATATTGGCTTTCTATGGTTTTCAGATCGCTTATCTTGCCTGAACCATTATCTTGCCTAGACATATTCTCTTGTTGTGGCATCATCAAATAAAGCAAATAGAACAGCCTACAGTTACTTAACAGAATGGGTCAGAAGAATAAAAAATCAACATATGCCTGATACTTTATAGCTACTTGTAAGTATGGTCTGTTTCTTTCTCCCTTGTGGTTTCATACATACAGGAGGTTTTACGTTTGGCCAACTGATGACTTCCAAACTCTATTCTCAGACATATGATAAATGGAGTGTAGTTTTCATATCAGAACATAAAGAAAATAATTAAGCTGTATCTAGGTGATGCTAGCTTTGATGGCTAACTTTCTTTTTGAACTGTCTTTCACCACAAATAAATAATCCGTGCTCCCTTTCATTATGCAGAAATAAGGCAGCAGGTGCTCTTCAGTCAGCCTATTGCAAAGATGCACCTGCTCCGGGTTCTGTCTCCACTGGCCCTGAGTAGTAATAGGGATGAAAAAAACTGCTTTGCAGCAAAGTAAAAGATCAGGTGGAATAGGCACTTCTGGTTATTTTCATTATTTGTAAGCTAAATCTGTAGAGTCACTTTGCCTTAGAATTAACAGATGCACGACTTAAAACGTGATTTTAAACTAAAACATCGAGGGACTTGTGCCAGCAATGCTCAGTGATGAGCAGCACAGGCAAGCGCTGCCGAGATTTCCAGATTGTTTCTTGTGATCACCAGTGGCACAGCTGTGGTTAAAGTCTAATCTCCCTAGCCTCCCTGTGGCTGGTTCCTTGTCGCCCAACTTTGTAAAAATCAAACAAAACTAACTAGGTGTTTCATTATTTAATTATTAAATGTGTATCGGTGACTGAAAGAGGTACATATCTGAACCCCAAGTAGTTTCATTGTAAACTTCCCCTGTAATGCTCCTTAGTGACTTCAAAACCCATTAACAGCTGACACCATTGCAAGTCAAAGTAAATAACTATGTGTTTATACTGTGGCATTTGTCTCACATCTTGCTTCCCCAGTTGAACTAACAAGAAGAACTTAAATGAGGAGAAGAGAGACAAGCAGGTTCATTTTGTTCTGTGTTAGACAGTGGCTTCTAGTTAGTATTGTCAGACCACAAAATAGGCACCTGGTTTGTTTGCTAGAAAGTTAGATGAAAGCTTAATTCAGAAATATAAAAAGAAAAAAACAAATGAGGAAGAGAGAGAGAGAGAGAGAGAAAGAAGGCTGCAGGACATTTCACTAGGACAAAACCACCAAAAAATCGAGGGTATGTAGAATATTTGTTCCTACCACTACATAAAAACATCTTTCATGCATTTAAAATGTCAGCCTGCATTTTTAAACTAAATTTGAATGCAACTTTTTAAGATTCTGAAATTCTTTTTCCCCCCATCTTTTCATTTTAGTAATTAGAATCACAACCTGAAATATGAAAATAGAATCAAGAAGTTACAGAATACACAACAGAAAATTTTTAAGGGTAGTGAACATTCAGATTTGAAGTTGCCTTTAAATGTCAGGATTGTGCTTTTTTAAAATAAAACACATATGCTTAAACTCTTATCTCAGGTTTTGGAATCAATGACCTCTCAGGTTATTATTTATTTTATCCCCAGCACCTCACACTTAATTTAATTATCTTAGTGTAAGACATAGGTGTAATTCACATGTCTCATTAATTTCCTCTGTAGACATGGTCCTATGAGGTGCAAAACCACTGAGTAGGAGGTATACATTGCAGGCAGAATTTATGGTTATTTTGGGTTTTGGCTAGTGCTCAGATTAAAAGGAATTCATAGCTCAGCTATGTAACTGTGATTTCTTTCTAAAAAACAAAGTGGGGGAAAAGATTAAACTGAAAACAGTGTAGCACAGCAGCAAGGTTGGGATATAATGCTCTATCTGCATTTTCCAAACACACCCTTCCAACCAGCATCTTATAGCCTGACTTCGACAGTCTTCTCCCTTTTTTCTGTGGACCCTGGGTGTGGTAATTTCTCCTCTCTACTGCTTTACAGCAGCTCCATGTTCCAGCGGCTCCAGAGCAAATGCAGGCAGCACATTTTTAAGCTATTATAGACAGCACATTTTATAAGCTATTACCACAGTAAGTCTGAATATTGCATTTTAAACTATTTAGCATATAGACTGATAAATTATACATGTATTAACTCAGTTAACTCTATTAACATCTTAACACAAAACTAATGGAACACTTGAATTATTGATAAGCCACTTTGACATAATGAAATTATAGCTAGGAGCAATGCAACTTTGGCATACAAACTTGTATTTCTGAATCCTGATTTCCAGCCTGCAAGGTGTCTCTACATATGAAAGGGTCCTTAAACATGTGCTCAGCTTTGAGAAAGTCTTAGGCACATGTTCAGATAACTTCCAAAGCTGAGACAGATCGTGGTCAGGGCAATAAGGGAGAAAAAGGATTCCTGTAGGAATAGCATTGGTGATTCAATAGGATTCAATAGGAATCATTCAGCTTAGTGCAAAGTATTGAAGGGCTCATTTTTCAGCTGAGATATAAAGTAGGGGTTCCAGATGACTCCTGATGTTTATAGCTCTCATTACAATTTGAAGGTATTGGTACTGAGAAAACCATGTATCAGCTGAACTTTCATACTGTGCTATTTGGTTAATACTGTTTCAGCCAGTGGACAGTTCTACAGTGTAATGGGAACAATTGTATGGCCCTGAAGATGTTTCAGATGTGGATGAAACAGGTCCTGAGCACGGATTCTCATTTAGCACAGGCCAGAGAGCAGTCCCAGTAATGACTTTGCATGAAACTATACTGATCTGGAGAGAAAGCTGCCTGGAGATCGGGTGTGTTCCAGAGGACAGGCCCTCACACTGTTCCATTTGCTGGCTGAGACACAGCTCACCAGGAGAAGAGTTTTGTAATACAGCTGAATTTGGCACCATTGCTCAGTGGGGGACAGTCCAGAGAACAGCTGCAAGCATCCTTTCCAGGGAAATGGAAAAGCAGCTGCTCTGAGAACTGCATTGTATGTCACAAGAATATCCCACACTTGTCAGGAAAAGATTATTAAACTTGCATTTTAGAAATGCTGATTCATCCTTAAATTAAATGAATTAAAGTTCTTGGTGCAATCAGTGCAATCTCTGTTTAAATTAATGTATGGTATTGTACACCAGGCATAATCACAAACTATTTCTCCTGTAAGATGCAAGTCATGTCCTTATCCTGTAGGGCAGGTCTGGATCTGTCAGCTTTCTCTGAGTACCAGCCCAAAATCCGAATTATTTTCTGCTTAATGAGTTTCTTCATAGATATGTCCTACCATATAAGTTCAGAATGCTGCTGTACTTGCATCTCCCATACAGAAGCAGATGTTTTCAAGGACATTTTCCTTGTATTTCTATTGCATCAGTGTTAATGTTGTAGCCTTTTTTCTGAATCTCATTATAAAAGGTTGTCTGCAGGACAAGATCTTCTTCCGTCATGAGCCCTTAGAAAATTTATTGAGTTTGGTTCTTTAGATGTCTTGAATAATTTTAGCAGTTGACAGTGTATGCAGCTATGAGGGAGGAGGGGAAAAAGAATGAAAAAAACAGGCAGATAGTGAATCTGGAATCCAAAAGCCAGACTCTCCTCTGCCCTCTACTTTACATGGTCATCTTACTGGTGCTGGCCAATACAGATTCAGATGCTGGTAGTATCTTATGATCACTTTGCAAACCCTGCTCAGAAGTAAGGACTTCAAACAAAGTCAATACAAGTCACTGAGGATGCAGTTTTGCAATAGCATTAGGCAGTCTCTACAGAGCCATTGAAAACCCATCTTCTGTCTCTCCTTGTCCACTGCACTAGTCTTAGGCAGGTAGTGGGGATCATGGAGCTGGGCTACTCTAGTGTTCTTCCAGTTTCATGCTGCCTAGTGGCCTCAGCTTACTAAATACTGGAAAGCAGCAGAGCAGAGTGAAGGCGGAAAGACAAGTGTGACAGTCATGCAGGTGCCAGAGTTAGATGGGATTGAAGGTACCACAAAATTACATCTGAACCTACTCTAGTTGGGTCATCTTCCAGTCAATATTCTGAAAATACCACTCTTCATTACACCTAATTTTTTGTACTGAAAATTACACGCTTGAGCTGATGCCAGAAGTCAAGGGCTCATATCCCTAAATGTTATGAGCACGTGTTTGGTGCCATCTACAGAATCACGGAATCACAGAATGACCTAGGTTGGAAAAGACCTTTAAGATCGTCTAATCCAACCTATGACCTAACACCACCTCATCAACTAAACCACGGCACTGAGTGCCATGCCCAGTCTTTTTTTAAACTTGTCCAGGGACAGTGACTCCATCACCTCCCTGGGCAGATAATTCCAGCACACAATCACTCTTTCAGTGAAGAATTTTTTTCTGACATCTAACCTAAAGTTCCCTTGGCGCAGCTTAATACTAGAGATTAAAGGCTAGAGAAGAGGGAAAGTCCTTATATCTTTTCCTGCAGAAAGCCACAGTGTCTGTATCTGTCCTCCCTGCCTCCAATGCAAGAGCTGCTAGGTTGTCTTTCTCCCTACCTCACTCTCTCCTTTCAGCCTTTCAGTCTTTTGCTTCCCTTTCCCCTCCTGGGACAGGTACATTCTTCAAACAGGGAGTGCCTGCGCTCACTTTTACCTGTAGTGATGGAGTGCTCAGTCAGCAACTATTGTTATTGTTGGCTGAATTTCTTTCCACGAAATATGATTCAAAGTTTCCTGTCTAGTTATGTCTTCTGCTCGTATTTCCCTTGCCAACATTTTTGTCATGTCAAGTGTTGATTGGCAGTGGAAACTCAGCCTTACTGACATAATGATCTCAAATTAATGTTGTTATTAATGAAAATTAGAGACTGTGGTTACAGTTAACACAACATAAACAGGATGTGCCAAAGTCTTTGCAAGACAAAAGAGGAGTCAGGGTAAAATGAAGGCAGAAAATGGAATTGCTCATGTACTTCATGTCAAGCTCTTGAGTATCTTACTGTACTTCTGCTGCTGCACAAGTAATTGGAGTGAAAAATACCGTCTCCAGCCCAGTGCACAAAACCTGAGAGTGTGGGCCAAGAAGCAAAACAAGAGAACTACAGTCAGCACTCCTTGGTTTCAGGCAGGATGAGGGAAATATTACAATCCTTTCTTGCAACACAAAGGTCATGGTATAGAAAAGAAACCAATTATGATGCACATTGTAACCTTGGAAATATTTTTCAATATGACTACTGCAGTTGTTTATTGTGCATTTACATTTGTCTCTGTCTGCCAGAATCTAAAGAAACTTATTTGTGCCCCTGAACATATAATTTCCAAATACAATTTGATTCTGAAAGAGCTTAAAATATCTGAGGAAAGAGGTTCTAGTGCAACCCAGTCAAATGAGCACTGAACTAGAAGCAAGCATATCCAGTACAATTGATTTCCAGGTAAAATAAATAGGAGTATAAATGTGATATGTATCAAAAGATATACTGACACCAGAGAAATACTAATGCCTGGGAAAATACTACATATTTCACTGTCATTTACCAAAAAAGTATATATCATTCATCTCAATAAATTAAGTTGCAGTAAATTAATGATGATTCCCAAACTCGATAACCATCCCATAAAAGGACATTTTTAAGAAGTATTCTGTATTAGAATTTAGAGAGCTTGTCGCAATGAAATATGAATGATGTCAAACATGCACTGAAGAATGGTGAACGAGGTTACAGGAAAGTCAGATGCAAAGTGATGTTTCTGAAAAGACAGTGTTAGAATTGTATACCTAAAGTACACACGTTAACAAGAAGTTTTGTTTCCAGCACAGACAGGAAAAATACTCTCTAAGGATGAGATTTTCAGAGGAGTTCAGCACCGAGGAGTTTCTGAAGAAGTCATTTTGACAGCATTCACTGTTAAAGTGGATTGATGGGCTCTGAATGATGGAAACTGGGCCTGGATATTTACAGTTATATCCGGTCTCTTCCCCACCAACTCACTCTTACAATGAAATAAACCTTACCTTCCCCACCAAAAAACAAAAAAGCAAACAAACAAAACACAAAACAAAACCCATACAGAAATCCCTGATGGATTTGCTTTGCAGAAAACAGTTGTCAAAAATGCTTTGCGTAGCCGTTTGCTATTTCAAGCCTGCTTTAGTAAGTCACGGCTAAGTTTAGTGAGACATAACATCAAGTTATTCAGAGTTCAGCACTTAAAGTTCTTTGAATCTGAATTACTTGAATCTTCTTGGCGTTGCAGGCTCTTGAGGAAGAATACATACTGTAGAGACTCTTCAATGGCAAATGTATAGTGCTGACCTTATACTAAAGGGTTCTTTTTGACCAGCAGTCATTTCTGCAGCAGTTAACCATTTTTATAAGTCCAGTGCAAAGGATTTTCTTGCTCATAGGAATTTATTTTTTCATTGACTAAATTATTTTATCTTTGTACTATTTTCTTCCTTATTGACAACTTGCATAGAGAAGCAAATAATTTGCATTTCTAATCAAAAAAATACAAAGACGTTAACAATATCTACCCAAGAACACCACAATATTTTTGCGTCAGATTTAGGCTGGAGGCACATGAGGGTGAGGCCATCTGGATATTCATGAAACAATTCAGTTTAAGTGCCAGGCCCACCAGGAAATATTGGACAGAAGAGCAAAAGAGCAGGAGTCACTTATTAGGTGTAAATACTTGTAAACGTACACATGGCATGATTCCCTTTTTTTTTTTTTTTTCTCTTTTCTCAGGATGCTGAGTATTTAAGACTTCCAGGACACTTTCTAACCCTCTAGATTGTGCACTCCGATTTATAATTCCAGTAACTTAGAAACTCACATAATTCCCTCCAGTTTTCTCCTGTCTTTGAGGATTTTTTTCTCATAGAAGAACAGTAAGAGCATGGAGTTTGCCTGTTAGGTAAATGTATAAAAACACAAACATTTCACCGGGAAATTCCGAATGTAAGTATTATGCATCAGTCATGGTAACATTTCTAACAAAAACTCTTATGTTACAAGTGTTCTAACTATTAAATTGATAGTGATCAGGAAGTCATTGTTTTGACAGATTCCGATTCAGCACAACATCATTGCCTGGTGCGCACTGGAGTACCTACAGATCTAGCAAAAGGCAACAGAGAGGGAACATCTGTCAAGACAGACTAACCTGCAAAACAGAAGCAAACTTTTCAGAACAGTAAGGAAGAATAAATCTGGAGCTCCTCATGTCATTTGCAGAGAGTAACCCTTCCAATCGTAAGAGCACTCTTTAAGAGCAGGAGTCCAACTCTTTGATCTCTGACTTCTCTTGCGTTTTCTGCTGCTGTCCTCTTTCTCATCTCTGCCATAAGATACCCCTTCACAATATGCAAATTGAAAAGTTATAACAGAGTTTGATGGAACAGTTTGTCTGTTACAAAGTCACTGAAATTTACTGCTTTCTTCTTTATCCCTATTTTATTTTTTAGTACTGTAACAGAATTTAGTAATTTTTCTGGCTGATCTTTTAAGAGGCATTTAGTGAATTTGTATTCCTCTTTGGTCCTCCTTTTAGGTCAACGTGAGCATTGTGAATCCAATAGCAACCTCATTTTTCCTCAGAAGAAAAAGATACCAAGAGATTTTCTTGGGGAAAAAAAAAAAAGCTATTTCTAGAGTTTTTCATATTTTTATAAAACACCATCATTTCTATGAACACGCTTTGACAAGTCAAGCACAGTTTAACTCCTTGTTGGTACAGCAGTATTTCATTGGAAATAACATTAAATCATCTGAGATGAAAATTTACACCTATTCAGATGTCACAGCAAAGGATTTAATTTATCTTTCTCTGTCTCATAGTCCTCAATTACTATGTGCAGCTCAACACCCACGTCTGTCACTTAATTTTGGAGTACATGGATGCACCTGGAAGTGTTTTCTGACTGCAGAAGTGGTTGTGACTTTGGGTTCTGACTCCTTCCCATGGTGGTGAAGATGTTTCCACCTGGGAGAGGGAAGAGTATTTGAAAAGAAAAGAGCATGCAAAATCACTGCTGAGCTCCTAGCACTGCAGCTGAACTCACCCCAGAGCTGCAGGGTGGTGGAGCTCCTCCATCTGTGAAGCAAACACAGCCAAGGAGTGATTTGGCTGCATTTTCCCGAAAAAGTCATGCACACTTGGAGGGTAGATGTCTTTATTTTTTCTTATCTGCAAGCCAAATGCCTGTTGTTTGATAGGAAGCTCAGGAGAACTATCACCGTGCCCTGAATCTAAAGTGTAGTATGAGAAAGAACTTTATAATTTGAGCTCTAAAAACATACTCCTATTGCACCTTTTGCCCTTGGTTAGATTAGAGCCAACAATAAGTCCTACTTCTTTTGCATTGTGCCTGAAGAGTTTCAGCAGCTGCAGAAGAGCTGGTTAAGGTTAAAGTAATATTTTCTTCTGACCCAGGTCCCCTGAAACTGCTGCTGCTAGCACTTCCCTGGTACCTCCTGGATATGTTTTCACCACCAAGGCAGTTTTTTTGAAGTTCCTGAAAAGATGTACAAATTCTTTCTCCTTGTATTGTTCTGAAACACAAGGCAGTGAGTACAGAAAAATAACACAGTCCTTGAAAAATGTCAAACATAAGTCTTTTATGGAAAAAGGGTGCTTACATGCATTTCCCAAATAAAAAGAAAAAAGAGATTATTTTTATTTTGGCTGGGTTTTGATGGAGATTGAGAGTTTATTTTAGCTTTCTAGAACTGCCTTTGCTATTTTAAAAACAGCATTTTTGAGCTATGCCAGTCAATAAGTCTCAGAGGAACTTAAAAGGGGAAAAAATAACAAAAGTCTCATAGCATATTAATAAAGCTGAAGAAATGCATGATCATAGGTAGTCCTAGTTGTTATCACTGCGAGACACTGAGTGAGATTCCCATCCTGACAAAGTTTGACACAGAACAAACCAAGATATTAAACAAACATTGCCACAGAGCAGGGGAAAGAAGCAGTGTTGTATGAAATTAAAATACTGAAAAGAGAGGGCAGGAGCATTTTATACTTTCTTTCCAGAGGCCAAAAATGGGACAGAAAACTTGGGAAATTGCTGAGAATTAAGGATAATTAATGCTGCTACATGTACAGTCATGACTGCCTTTAGCCCTGCCTGCTAGGAGAGGGAAGTCGCTAAACCCTCTTCCACAAACTCTTGACAGTTCAAATCTCTCATAATGCAGAAGTTTCATCCATTACTTATATTTTCACAATGTAGAAAGTGATGGTACCAAGTAAAATCTTATCCTTACTGAGAAAATAAAATCTTGCATTATTTTCGAGTTGTCCTGGTTTTGGTTAGGATAGTTAATTTTCTTTCTAGTAGCAGGTACAGTCCTGTGTTTTGGATTCAGTATGAGAATAATATTGATAACACACTGATATTTCAGTTGTTGACAAGCAGTGTTTCCTCTAAATGAAGGACTGTTCAGTGTTCCATGCCCTGCCAAGGGACAGGCACAAGAAACTGGGGAGCAGCTGACCTGAACTGGACAAAGAGATATTCCACATCATGCCCTGTGTATAAACTGGGGGGGATTGGCCAGGAACTGTGGACTGCTGCTTGGAGAGCAGATGGGCATTGGCCAGTTAATGGAGAACAATTGTATGGTGCATCACATCTTTCTTTGGTTTATTCTTCTCTCTCATTATCCTATGATGATGATTGTGCTTTATTTTATTTCAGTTCGTAAGCAGTTTTTATCTCAACACACGGGTTTTACCTTTTATGTTGATTCTCCTCTCCATCCCACCAGGAGCAAAGGGAATGAGTGAGCAGCTTCGTGGGATATCCAACCCAAACCCCAAACATGAGCCAGGTGCTCACCCATCACATGATGGGTTTATACAGCTGTGTGTTGGACACTGTCTAGGAGATCCTGTGAGACAGTATCAAAAGCTTTACTGAAATCCAAAAAGATTACATCAGCTGGCTTTCCTTGATCAGCTGAGTGGTTTATCCTGTCACAAAAGGAATTCAGGTTTGACAAACAAGACTTTCCCCTCATGAAGCCATGCTGGCTGTGACCAATGCACAATGACTGCACAGTCATTCCAGTGTTTTCCAATACCTTCTAGGAAAATCTTCTCCATAATCTTACCATGAATTTAGGTGAGACTGACAGGTCTGCAGTTCTTGGCCTTTTTGAAAATATGGGCAACATTAGTCATCTTTCAGTCAGCTGGGATCTCTCTAGATTCCCAACAATGCTCAAAACACATCAAGAGAATCCTTGAGACGACATCAGCCAGCTCATTGAGTGTTCTTGGATAAATACAATCAAGTCCCATAGATTTATATGTATCTAGACAGAGCAGCAGATCCCTCACAACATCAGGGTCAACTGGGATTTCATCACTCTCACAGCCATGGTCTTCCAGCTCAGTGTGCTGGGACCTCCTTAGTCCATAGCTGGTGCTGAGGACAGAGAGAAAGAAAGCATTTAAACATCTCTGTCTTTTCTGTGTCCCTGTCTGTGGGGTGACCATCCTTATCCTATAACGACCTGGTGCAATCTATGAACTGCCTTTTGTCATTAAAGTATTTAAAGAATCTCTTTATTGTCCCCCACATTTCTGGTCAGCTTCACCTCCAGCTGAGCTTTGGCTCCACGAATTTTTCCCTATAATGGACAGCAGAAGCTCTGTATTCCTCCCACATCACCTGACCTTACTTTCCCTGAGGATACAGCTTCATTTTTTTGCCTTACTGCCAAAAAAAGATTCCTGGTCAGCTAAGCTGGATTTCTGTTTCATCTGCTCGACTTCCAACGTTTTGGAATTGCCTGCTCCTGTGCCGTTCGGAGGTGGTGCTTGAGAAGTGACCAGCACTGATGGACCCCAACACCTCCAAAAGCATTTTCCCAGTAGATCTTACTCGCTAGTTTCCTGAGCAGCCTCAAATCTGCTGTCCTCAGGTCCAGGGTTGGAGCCTTCCTGGCACTTTTTCTCCTGTCAACAGAGATTTTAAACTCAGTTGCTTCATGGTTGCTGTGGCCAAGACAGCCACCAATGACTTCATTCATGATACCCTCTCTGTTAACAAGCAATAAATCAAGGAGGGCAATTAATCAAATCCACTTTCTTAGTAACTGTATAATGAAGTAGTTATCTATGTATTTTAGGAATCTTCTGGATCTGTTTCTTCCAGCTGTGTAATGATCCCAGTTAACATCCAACAAGTTGAAGTCTTCCATAAGAACAAGGACAGCTGATTTAGAGGTGTGTCTTAATTCCTCAAAGAATGTTTCATCAGCGTCATCATCCCAGCTGGGTGGTCTAGATTCCCACAATGACATCCACATTCTTTGTTTGGCATTTAATCCTTACCCAGAGGGTCTCAACCATGTCATCACCAACTATGAGCTCCATACATTCAAGGCTTCCATTATGTACAGTGACACCCCCTACCTCACTTGCCCTGCCTATTCCTCCTGAAGAGCCTGTAACCATCCAACATGGTACTCCAGTCACAGGGCTCATCCCACCAGATTTCACTTATGCCAATGCTGTCAAATTTCTGGGACTGAGCCAAAGCTTCAAACTCTTCTTCTTTGTTCCTTATGGTATAGAAACATTTCAAGTGTGGTTCGTTGTAGCTGACACCTCATGGAGCAGATTAAGAAAGCCCACTAATGCTTGCTTCCTCAAGCTTTGGCACACCATCCCACCCCTGTCACTGGCCAGCCTTGTTCTGTCCCTTTCCCCATTTTGTTCCTTTCCCCCTTTTGATGCAGCCCGGGTTAAAACTGGCTGTGAGTGCACATTGCTGGATCACATCCAGCCTCTCATCCACCAGTAGCCTCAAGTCCTTCTCACAGGGCTGCTCTCGATCTCTTCATCCCCACTCTGTGTTGATATTGAGGGTTGCCCCGACTCAGGTGCGGTACCCTCTGGATGCCATCCCATCCTTCAGGAGTGTCAATAGCACCACTCAGCTTGGGGTTGTCTGAAAATTTGCGGAGAATGCACTCGATCCCTTCATCTACCTTATTAATGAAGATATTAAATAAAACTGGACCCACTATGGACCCTGAGGTACACTACTTGTCACTGATGTCCATCGAATATGAGCTGTTGACCACTGAGCTGTGGGGTATTTTTGTTGAATTTCAGCCCATGGTGTGTCTCACATCAACTAATATATATCTACAAGAAAATAAAATTCAGAGAAGGGTCAAATATGTGTGTCAGCAGAATCAAGAATTCTTGTGCATAGACAAGAATTGCCCATGCAGCTCTGTCTGCAGATGTTGTCTGATCTTCATGTCAGTACACAATGATGAAAAACAATCCTTTGAATTTGTGCTGGGTAGGTCTGTGTCAGTTTGTGAAACTAGAATCCTCTGCAGAGACTTCACTTGAACACTTGAACAGCCCAGAGACATTCAAATAATGTTGTTTCTAACACAATAAAAGAAATTGAAGCATTTTGCTCTAAACACAATTGCACCATCTCTGCTTCTGTTTTTGAGATGAAAATAGGAAAGAGCTTCATGTTCACAGCTGTGCCTTATTTTCACTTATCCAAAACTTACTTTAAAGAACTACACTTGCCACTAGAAAAACCCACCCATTTTTGTCCTTAAAAAGAATTTAGTTGTTTCAGAAACCACAAAACATCTTAGCACAAAGCACAACTGGGTTTTTAATTTTTAGTACCAAAGGGAACATTCTAAACCTGTTTCTCTACATTTTAAGATTGCTAACAGAAACAAAATATTATAATTAATATTACATGGTTTTATATTAAATACATTATACTATATATTACATATTAATATATATATCATATAATTAATATAATATGAAGGAGAAACAGCTGAATAAAATTACTGTCATAGTTAATCACTTTTTTGCTGGTTTATTATTCATGGATAATACATAGAGGTATATGGAGACAGCCTTCTGTCTGTCCCAGCGGAAGCAAGATCCTCGTGTGGGCTATTTATTATATTTAACCCTCAGCTTTTCAGTCTTGTGTATGCAAACAACCTTTAAATTCCTTATAAGTTTGCTCTGAGGAATCTGCCAACAGCCACAAAATGCTCAGATACCATTTCAGCAACAGAATTTATTTGCAATCATAACAAGATGTCACAAAAAGCAAAACAAATAGAATTAAAGGATTATAAGTAAGCAGCAATATATGTACTAAAGAGGAATCAGGCACTTCCTTCCCTATCATTCACAATTTTAAAAAAAAAATTTAGAAAAGAAATAAGAGAGTGAAAGAAAACCAGCAACTTGAATAGGCTACTGCATGGATTCTTCAGGTGGCTACCAGCTAGGTTGCATGATTATAAAAATATCTAAAAGCAATTCATGATCTCTACAAAGGTAGGAAATAAAAACTTGGCTTCTTTTGGGGGCTTTCCAATGTGTTCCCTTCTTCTCTTAATTGTTCCTGTTATTGAGTTCTGTCAACTGTTGGACTCAGCTGGCCTCATTTTCACGGTTAGCAATCCTTAGAGGTGTATTCTACATGGAAAATTAATGCGTACTGAAAGAACACCACCAGAACATACATTCTGTAATGGTCAAACTTGACAATTTTTAGTTAGGCAACTAAAATCTTTACCCTTGAAAAAAGTGTATTTCTCCTCTGTCTAGAAATCTCTGGCATCCTGAGCTGAGCTGTTAAACAATTTGAAATAGAAGATGTTTTGAAAAGAAGCAGAGGAATCATCCATGAGGCAATTTAATATGGAACAGTATTTAAGTCACACTAGGAACACACCTGTGGTAGATTTCTAGAAACTTTGGAAAAAGTTAGGCAAGCTATATGAAATATTAATTTTTAGCTGGAAAGACCATACTTTAAAACTCTACTCCCTAAAACTCTACTCCTTTAAAACTCTACTACCTATGAGGTAATGCAATAAAAACAAAGACGAAAGAGGTGCTGGCTGGTCTTAGAGTCCCAAAGTAGCCATGTGTATATGGAACAGAAACCAGCAGAACCGATTATCTCTCAATTTTGATGACATCTGTTGTTTAATTAGTCTTTAACAATCTTTTTCACAGGGAAGGTATCTCTTGGGAAAGAAGAAGAGGAAAATGACCTGTCCAGATTTTCTCTGCTGAGTATGCAAGGCAGCTTCTGCCTCTTCAGCCCACATTACCCGAGCCTCTTGGGTCTCACTCAGCCATGGCACTGTCCCTTCTTGTACCAGCATGTCTATTTCTATTAGTACAAGGCTTTTTGTTCATTACCCTTACTAAATGGGGTCTACATGCACCCGTCTTGCAAACCCTAAGACATCTTAAAAATACCTTTGGTTCACTGTTGTGTTTCTTCAGAAGATGACAGAAGTAACAGAGATCAAAGCTTGCACTACTGCCTTAGAAGTTCATGGGAGGAAACAGAAGGCCAAATCCTACTCCAGTTCTCTACTTCAACTTCCCTGTCTGGTTTACTCTAGGATATTCTTAATGATGGGCTCGCCTGCTATCTTGCACATCTCTCTGATGGTTTATCTTTTTTAATCATGATGACTACTTCTATTTTGATTTTGTATTTTAACACGTGATGCTTTTGTAATGGTATAGCCATTTATCTCACACACCTTCTGGTTTCCCATGTAGTAGTAGTTCAGGACTACCATATTTTTGTATATTTTTCACCCTGCTACTGCTGAGATACTTAGAACAAACATTTTCTTCCAGTTCAGCTGATATTTTGGGCAATGGTACTTTCACCCCACTCAACAACCATTATGATTGTGCAGTTGATCATAGCTCTTCAACTCAGAGGTGTGTTGACACCATGCTTATCCACATTACTTATATCCCTCAAATTATTCCACAATTACATCAATCACCAGCTTACAGATTTTGTTAAATTGTTCATTAATGATTCTAGATAATTCATCATCACCAACTGCTTTGGAACCAAGCCACCTCAAAGCCTGGGTCAGACCATGAGCATATCTTCCATATTCCTTACTAATGTTCAGCTCCGCCCATGAAGCTGTAGCCTTTCCAGTTTTATTAATGGAAATATTAAAGGAAATATGAGACTTGATCAATATTCCACAGAAAAATAACACTTAACCCACTGTTCTCAACTACCAGAACAATGATATTAACCAATTGGATAGGTTTTTGCTAAGGAGGAGTTTCATCATCTATTTAGAAAATAACATTGACAGTTTTTACACTCCTAAACAGGTTCTGGTATTTTGTTAATGTGTGTGAGTTAAGTTCAAAAACCTCTTCTAACCTTTCATTAAAGTCAGCAAAGCTGACAAATTGCATTGTTTGCAGTGCTATCCTATCTTTAATGCAATATCTCAAAATAATTCACATTTTCAATGAAGCAAGTAAGAGACACTGTCAGTTTCCGTGAAAAAAAAAAAAAAAAACAAAACCAAAAAACACAACCCTTCTTGGCATTTTCAGTATGTGCCATTTCCAGAATGTCATTCAAAGACTGGATTTTTTATTTAATCCCCATATTTTCTCAGAAAATCTGGTTTTCTCAGAAAAAAAAAACCAAAAAAAAAAAGAAAAACCCAAAACAAAACAACATTCACTGAAACTTATAAGGCTGCATTATTTTGTCACTAAGTGACAAAACCCCAATATACCAGCGTTTTCGTCTCTGTATATCATTATTAAAGAAATTTGCTTTATTTATTGCATACTTAAGCAATTTTTAATGTAAATTTGTTTTTTCTACTCGTAGAATATTCAAACTGGACACCTATTACAATGCTCTTATTACAGAGAGAACTGCTACCTGAGAAATGAAGGACAGCAGAAAAAAAGAAAAACATTCCAGACATAAGGCAGACCATTTTCAAACACTGGGAAAAGGACTCTACTCATGAAAGCATCTGTCCTCTCACAAATCCTTAGAATGAGAATGCTCAAGGTTTCAACGATTAATTTTCATTAATTACCAAAAAAAAAGAGAGAGAGAAGCATTTTAGAGTGGTTTCGTTAAGGGTCCTATGGGCTCTGGTTGACCTGCCTGGTCTTGGCAGTTGCTTGAGGAGGCTGAGAACTTGACACTGGAGGGGAAAGCAGAACTTTGCATATGTATGTATGTATGTGTTTGTTTAACACAAAAATGCAATATTGACTTGGAGCAGAAGTACATTATCAAAGTCCTGAATGGATAGAAGTAAAGTTGAATTTTTGTGTAAAGTAAGGTAACGTAAAAGCAAGTAGCAAAGACAAGAGTTTTCAGAAAAAAGTTTGGCTTGCTCAGGAAGCTGGTTAATTGGATCCCAGGGAGGTAGTTCTGAAGGGCCCCAGAGCTCAGGGATGCTGGCAGGGCTTTAAAGTCAAAGTCCTCCAAGGGTAAGAATGAGCCATCCCATACTCAGCCAAACAAGCAGGTTTATCAGGAAACCCCTCTCTCCATCCATGAACAGTTTCAAGCCCATATGGGATAAAGTCCTGGGTAACCTGGCCTGACATGTCAGCAGAACCTGCTGTTGCAAAGGGGTGCTGAATTGGAGATATCCTCAGCTCCCTGACAGCCTGAACTGTCCTAGGATGGGACAAAGAGAGCAAAACATTTAGCAAAGAGAAATTCAGGTTTATAGCATAGTCATGTTACTGAAAAAGATGGCTGATGTACTAGGCAACTATATCAGTGTATCAATATATTATCGTTTAATCTGAGATTTATGAGACTCTTTTTCAGAGGAGAAATGTCTGCACTTCAAATCCAAGTAAGGCATCCCTCAGGATAAATGGATATCAAAAACTCCTAAACAGAAAAGCAATACTTATGCTCCATTAGCCACTATGTAATGATGGAAGGCAGACCTCCAACCCACCCTGCTGAGAAGCTGCATCTAGCACCAAAGTCAAGCTTTTATTTCCCAAGAGAAGTAGTGTAAAGATGTATCAGTGTAAGTGTCAGATAAGCTAAAATAGCTTTACTAGTTTAGTAGATACTTCATTCTATTTGTATGTATGTATGCATACAAATTTACAGCCTGTGTTGTCAAGCGGGGAAAGGATGCATTAATATTAACTACGATGTTTCTTTATTTTTCTTCTTAACCCTTCATTTCAATGAAAGGTTACTGTTCTTATCCAAAAGCCAGAGGTTCATAGTACATACTATGGCCTATTACAAATTATATTCTCTTCAGCAAGTAAAATATGGTCACTAGTGATCCTGATTGTCTGCTTGTTTCCCCTGGAAAGATTTGCTATGGACTTCACTGATATCTGTGGCATAATAACAGACACAGAAAGGAGTCATGCTCCCATGTAGTAATTTACACATGAATATGTACATTTATAATGTTAAGTTAAACCAGGAAAAATGCACAATGAGAGGAGAGGTCCAACCTAGACAGCAGAGAAAGCGCCTGAGAAGAGGGAAAGCACACTAATTTCAGTAACAGAGCGTGGAGATAGCTGCAACCCAAACGCTTGTTTTACAGAGTTGTAAAGCAAGTGTTTGTTTTACAGTACTTTGCAGTCACATAATACAAATACATGTTGTTTAGTTAATGCAGGACAAAAAACATTCCACTTTCTTACAAGATAGCCAAATGACTTTAACATTGCAAGTATTCAGTATAGGATATATAATACTCCCCTGACCACTCACAGAAGGGGAGCTACTGCTTCTTGCTTTGCTGCCTTGTTGCATCAATCCATCATAAAAAAAATAGAAAGTGATTAGTTCCCCATCTTTCAGCTCACACAATTTTGTATTTAAGATCTGTGTTAAAAAATAACAAGCTACTCGTGTTCAGGTCAGGTCCTCCAACGGTGTAAATGAGCTGAGTTCACTTTACTTTAATAGAAATTCAACTGGATCAGTCAGATACGGAAAAGAACAGACCCAAAAAAACCCCCAAAATCGTATGGTTTCTTTAAAGATGAATTCCCTTGGTAAAGAATGGCTGGAAAATTAATAAATGTTAAGAACATTTCCCCCTGAATCTTTCATGGATTTAAGCCCTGTTGACTCTTTATGGCAGCCAGCAAAACAGACACAGCTGAAGAGCTAGGCAGAGAGATCATCTATTACATTGTTTTTCTGACTCTGAAAAATGTTAAAGCAAGTAAAAAAAAAAAACCCAGCTTAAATATCAGTGCTTAGGAACAGGGTAAGCACAGCAAGCTCCCTGTCAGTAATCCATCTCATCCTCAAAGTAATGTTTCATTTCTGACATCCAACTTAATTGCAAGTAAGGAATAACTATTAGACCAAAAAATTGAAAGCTCTAAGCTCAGTCCTGCCTTACATGAGTTGTGTAGATCAGTTTGTCTTTGGTGCGATGCCTTACAAAAACATTCTTTTGAAAAAGTGAACTTTGTTCCTCTTGCTTTGACTAGGAAGACAGTGTGGCAGTAAGACAGGGAAATGGTGAGATATTTAGTAGGAAAAAGCTAATTCTCAAAACTCTGAGTTAATAAAAATCTTATTTGTTTTTGTAATTGCTTATTGCTTATTTGTTAATGGAAAATCTAAAATAAAAAAATATTACAGTGTAAATCTTGACATGAAATTCAGATTTTACTAAGAGTATATTTTCTTATTCTCCAATAATGAATGTATTTTTTTCTCTAGTCAGACAACAGTTTTCTGAGCAGGCCACATGGAAAATGATCTTCCAGCCTTGATATATCAGTTCTAACGAACTCTTACTATCTCTAACTTATTATAGAATGAGTTTTGGAAATTAGGCACCCACTTTTCTGTTAAAATTTCAGGTGTTCACCATCACAAAGTGGTCATTTTAAAGGTCTCACCATGAAGATATGAAGTCATCCTGAAAATATGGCAAGCTGTTACACTGAAAGTTGATCTTAATTGGGCCACACCTTAATTTATTCATTTGGATTTATGAAATGAACATATTAAAATTTGTCACATGTACCTTGAAAATTGTTTGAACATATTTTGACAAAATATCTTCCAGTTAAAAATGGAATTCTGAAAGCCACTTAGATTGCTATATTTCGCCCAGTAGAAGCAATGATAGAGAATTTTAATTCAGTTAAAAATCTTGGGGCTTAGAAGTTTTAAGAACCGAGTAGTATGAATCCAGCATCAGATTTGGTCCTAATTTCAGCACTGATGGCCATGGGAAAGAAGACAATCTCTCTGACTCCATTGCAGTGCTAGAACCAGAATTGCAGGAAATGTTAGATTGCACATTCTGGGAATTGAGATACATACCAGAAAGAGTGAGATAGAAAATGTAGCTCTTGGAGGCTCTTTCTGTGTGGCCTTGGAGCTCTGGAGCTGGAATGCTCACCTCAAGAGGTCAACAGTTAAGATGCACTTGAATCATGCTAGGCAATCAGGGACTGACTGTTTGGAAAAAAACAAAGTCACAAACAAGCCAGAACAAATTTTAAGAGCTCCTGTAATGATTTACATTTCTCTTTTTCATTCTAATTTTGAGCTCAATATATTAGTATTGTGCTACCTTGGATGTGACACGACAGCCTAAAATTTTGTGAGGATTAAGATGGAAACTTTTGCATAAATTAATCTGATTTCTCTTATCAGGAAAATTAGACAGTCAGAATAATTTTTTATGAGTGCCAGTTTAGGATATAAACCATTTTATAGAATAAATAAGTTTATTTTTGTCTATTATTTATTATTAACTGAAAAGTTCATTAAAATTGTAAGAGTCAGAGCAAAATATTCCCAAATTAGAGATGGAGAAAATAAGACATTGTTCCACCTCTGAAGGCATCAGATTTCTGTAAATTCCACTACATTGGAAGAAGGCAGGACAGTACAATACACATGAAACTCTTGGCCTGGTGAATTTGGTCTTTCAGACTCTTGCAGTAGGGTGAATTCCATGTAATTTAACAATCAGAAAAGAAGTTTTCAGTACGGACCTTAAAAAGAAAGCTCCTCCTGATCTATGTTCTGCATGAGAGAAGGTATCTCAAGACTTCCAGAAAGGCAGCAGCCTAAATAGAAATAGTCTTCATCATTACCCTTCTGTAAAAATATTGCATTTACTTATTGGTTATTTAACCTATCTGATTTCTCAGAAGGAAAGTTATATCAATTATACTCTCTGGAAAAATTGCACCTTAAACTTCTCAGCTTTGAGGCATTTTTCTCCACAGGTGGGACACCTAATTTGGACTCAGAGACTCTCCTTTGTACAGAGTTTGTAAGATCTGTTTGGACAGAAGTCTGTCAGTAGTCACATATTCTGCTTGATGGGGACAGTGTTGATGTCCCAGACTTTTTTCTTTCTTTTTCTTTTTCCATTTTTTTTCCCCAGCAACTTAGTGACCCATAATCTTACCAAATAGTGACTTACCTTATTTAAAACACTATGCAAGTCTCTCAAATGTCTTTATCTTATCAGCTACAAGCTTCAGTTATGAGAATCTGATAAAAAGTATACATGTAATCTATGCAGGTATAACACTTGCCTTGGGTCACACTTGACTCATGAAAATAACTCTAAAATGCAAGAAACAGTGAGCTAGGAAACACTCAAGCATTTTCCTCTTCCTTCTCTTTCTTGAGTTTGTGAAACATAAATTAATAATATAAGGAAATATTCCTTAAGGGGAGCAAAATCTGGACTGACATGTAAAATTAAAGCTATTTTATAGCACTAGCATGTGTTAGAATCATTTCTACATGACTTAAAAAAAAAAATCAACTTCCCAAATCATAGACTGGTTTGGGTTGGAAAAAACCAGTAAAATTAATGCTTCAAATACATTTAAAAAATATTCAGATATGCCTACAAGGGCACTAAATTTTTCTGCCCACTTCTTTCACGGAAGACACAAGGAGAAATCCCCTTTTCAGAATGATAAAATAAAAATACGTATTTCACCTGAGGATGTATTTCTCAAAAAAAAACTACTAGTACTCAGGAGCCATCCCTGATTTTTTTCTTCCTCTTTGGGTGAATTATGAGCTAAGCCCATTGCCAGCTCAGCCAGTCAACTATGTTTTCTCCTTATCTGTTATAGGTTGCCTGCTAGCCTAAAGAGCCTACTAAAATGCTGAGTCACAGTGGAATCATGGGAGCAGCTGACATCAATGAATGTCAGTTTTAGGGTGTCCTAAACAGTGTCTAAATCTGAGAAAAATAGAGTCCAAGCATCATGCAGGTAACTAAAATTCATTTTGTCTTGCAATCCACATCTCCTGACTAGTCCAAATCTTTGGGTACAATTGAAAGAATAATTTTAATTTCTCCAACCTAAATCCATTAATGAAGCTGTCCATAGAATACCTCCTGGTTAATCTCCCTGACTAAATTGAATACTAGAACTCATTCTTGGTCGGTGACAAATGCAACCTAAAGTGAATCCCCTGATGAACTGTGAATGTTCTGTCTGTTTCATTTCCTCTACATTTTAGACATGATACACTGGATGTCTAGAAAAGCCCAGAAATGAAGTCTGGGAGTCATCGAAATGTGTGAATATGCTACACTGCCCAACAAACTGCCCAATGAAGGGCTGACAAAACTCAAAAATACAGCATGTGGGTGAATAGTTTTTGAATTTCTGAGATTTTTTTACCACACAATGATGTTATTTTAGAATGTTGTTCCATTCAAAAAGATCTAGAGACATGCTAAGTCAAGAAAAAGTAGGAATCAAAAACTAGAGGCTGCCCCTAATTGTAAAGTTTAAAACATGTAATGGGCAAAAAGCACAATTTTCACAATATGTATGCCTTTTCTTATGAAATTTTCGTATAGACCTCCATTAGAAGCAGACTTCTGTCTAAAGGGAAAAATATAGAACGTTGAATTCTACTCAGTTTAAGATTTTCGCAACTAAAAATGAGAGGGAAATGACAAAGGAGAATCCAGAGGGGAAAATAATGTTCAGCATGCATATGCAAAAAAAAAAAAAAAAAATTGGAGTGCTTTTGCTTAAGGCAAAATTATGCAGCTCTACTATAATCTTCTCAGGAATCTGGAAACAATCAGCAAGCTCACATGTATAGTCCTTTTTTCTCACTGGTGTGAGTTTGCCTTCTCTAGGGAATTGGGAGGGTCACATGTTGATAAAAATTCCAAAACTGTTGGCACAAATGCAGCTGCTTTTCTTTTACTGAAAGGCATTTTCAAAATCACCCTGCTTTGCCCACCACCAATAGTTTTAATTTGCATTTTTTCTTTGGTCAGAGATACATCAAATAACATTGTCATGTTGCCCCTGCTCTCTCAGAACTGAAATACAAAATTAAAAAGCTGGATAAATGGCATTTCTGATGCTTGTTTGGTCTTAAAAGGGTGCATTTTCACTGCTAGAGGTTACCAGTAGTGGACATTAGCACATTTTAGTTATTTCTCTCTTGACTTGAATCGTAGAAATTTTCCAAATGCCTTTCCATTTTTTCAGTGAAGAAACTCTTAATACTAAACTGAGAATAAGCTGTTCACCCCTACTTCTTTTGCATCACAAATTATTTCTCTTCCCTTGCCCCAGTGCTGAATCTACAACATAAAAGTATTAATTGATTTTTAAGTATCCTGGTTTGTATATGCTACTCTCTCTGAACTGCACTGGTATATAAACTTAATTGTTTTGTACATAATATCACCTTCCCTCCATTTATATTCCTGTGCAGTAAACAGCCTCACATTGCCCATCTCATTTAGTTTTGACTGCTTGGATGCCTTTTAGATAAAGGACACCATTCCATGGTGAAATTAGAAGCATTCTCTCCTTTTGTCTTCTTTCTCTCCAGCCTCTCCCCTGAAGCCATAGGAGCAAGGGAAGGAAGAGAGTAAAGAAGTAGAAATTCAGACAAATCTAGGTGCAACAAATTCTCTCCACTGAGCAATAAGGTTTCATACTCTGCTGGAGAACCCATTAATCTTAATCCCTCCGGAAAGAGGTCTACTCACAATATTTCAAATTTTAAGTACTTTTCTAACAAATCTATTAATTATGCACTCAAACAAATTATTTTCTGCCTGTGGAGAATTGTTACTGGAATTTTTCTTGTGCCAGAATCCTTCCTCTTTCCTTCCTCTTTATAAGTAATTACTATATCAAATTACCATCATTATTTTTTCATAGTATTCTCTTATCTCACTCCAGAAATTCTTGGGGAAAGGGATCTAAAAAGATAAGCAACAACTAGCCTATTAAATGGAAATAAAAATCTTTTATCACCACGCTTCTTCCCCTCTCCCTTAATTATCTTATGTTATTGCATAACTCTAACATTCACTGGCTTTTCATTTGCCTTACTGAAACACACAGAATTAAGCAAATTCTTCAGTAGTTAAGATCACAATAGAATCATTGACTGTTTTATGATTGTGAAATACTGATCTGCCAACCCATTTGGCATGGCAGGACAATTCAGGTCAATGTCAGCCTCAGGAGGTTTTCATGAACACCGCCTGCCCAGAGCAGGCTCAGCCATGGAATCAGATGAGGTTGCTCAGGCCTTTACTCCATTTAGTGAATCCATGATGATCACTTTCTTGTCTTCTCATCATGTGAGTAGAGATGGCCTTCAGAATGAGGTGCACCCTCCCCTTTCCAGGGACTGAGGTGAAGTTGCCTGGGTCATCCTTCTTGCCCATTGTGAAGACATGGGTGACATTTGCTTTCTCTACTGAGGCACCTCTCCTGGTCACCATGCCTTTTACAAGATGATTATAAGTGGCCTCATGATGGTGTCCACCAGATCTCTCAGCACTCATGGATGCATCCTGTCAAGGCCCACGGATTTACGGATGTCAAGTTTTTATAGGTGTTCTTTGAGATTGCATTTATAATCTCTTCTACAGGTTTTGCTGGCATTTCTACCCAACTTTTCCAGCAGTGCTGTGCACATTGCTAAAGGGCAGTAGTTATCTAAAGAAGATAGAGAAGATAGAGAGGTGCTGGGAAACACTGGAGAACTAACTGAGGCTCAGTCTGCTCACCCAGTTCAGTGCTCCTCTGCTATAAGCTCCGGGGTGTTTCCATTGCCACTGGATGTCTGCATCCTTTCAGTTCTTCCCCCACTCTACTCGAGTAGGAGAATTTCTTTCCCTGACAAGTTCTAACATGCTAGGGAGCACAGTTTGCAAATATAAAGATGTTTAAACTGATTTCAAAAGTTTTCTTAGCAGCCGTCAGGTTTTCTTTCACATAAGGAAGAGAAGACTTGTGAGGGAAAACCCTGCTTGAGGAACAAGAAAAAGACTTTTTTCCCTGTAGACTCCTTATCTCACAAAATAAAAAATTAATGAATTCCTCAGGTAGCATACAATACATTAGATACAACCAAAAAATCTAACTCTGAGTGGAAATTGCTGAAAAGTGTCTTATTGAGCAAGTCTATGACCCTGAGCAAGTCTATGAAATCTAAGTTGCAAAGCACTGTCTTGTACTGCAACATCCTACCTGCGTGGACTAGAGGGAGTCAAGTCCTCATTCCTAATAATATGTCTATCTCAACACAGCATATCTGTCAGTAACAAAAATTCCCAAAGTTCCCAGTAATAATTTAGTCATACCAACTGCCTGTTCTACAGCAAGCACATTTAGTATAAAAATTAAAATACTGCACTAAACAAATCTCTGAGAAAAATTAATATACACAACTCGTTTCCTAACGGATTAGGTTCTGTAAGGTCAAGATCACCAAGTAATTTTTTTCTGACAGAGCTTCCTGCAAATGTCTATCCTTCAGTTTGTTTAGACTGGGCAGACTTTAAATACCCTGGGAAGGATATCCCCAGACAAGTTGCTATGCAGGGGATCTCACACAGGACGGCTTTATGAGAAATGTGCACTATGTTCACCACAAGATGCCATCCTGAGCAGCAGTTGCCAACAGGAGAGAGAGGAGAAGAAGGAAAAAGGAAGAAGAAGTTACCTAGTTTTTTTTATGCTTCAACAAAAAAAGAATGTGTTTGTTGGCTTGCCAATTTTAGCAGACAAAACACTGTTTTCTATGATATTGAGATACTAAGTGAAAGCATTTAGGTTAGAGTGTAAACTGAATGGAAAAACCAAGCATCAATTGCATAATGATTCTTTTTTTGAATTTACAAGATAAACAACAATTCTGTAGGAAATAGTCATTGATGAAACAAGTCACTGGCATCACATTTGCTTCTGTTTGAAATTTTTTTATATGGCTCTTATTGCTTTTCCATTACTATTGAGGCGTTTTTATTTAAGTTTCATAACTGAAGGACAATTCTTCCATTTTTCACATAAAGTCAAACTTGTCTCCAGGTAAGAAGGAAGCAGAAGGATTCTGAGCCTTTCAAGTCTCTTTAGCTTCTTAGATCAATGACTTAAGTGGGATTTAAGTAGCACTCTTGCCTCATGTCACTTCTTAATCCAAGTGTTAACTTTAGCAACATGTGGTGGTCTTGATTACAATCCAAACACCCCTACCCTGCTAAGTAAACCACTAGAATAAAAGTTACTTTGGAAATTATTTTGTCCAATCCTGGTTTCTAATGATCCATGCTGTGTCTACCTTATTGCAATAGAAAGCTAAAAATATTTTATGGTAAGTTTAAAAATATGCACTTGTACCAGCTTGGAGATTGTAGAGGATAAAATAAAATAATCTCTTTTTTATTTTTTAAACCGTATTTTAAAGTGATATAAGTTGGCATTGTTACTACAAGCAGAGGATATTTCTTCAAACATACAAATTCATTTGGCAATTCACCTAATTTAAATGGATTTATCTTTCACATCCATAATTCGTGTAATAACCACTCTTCAATGACTAGTAATGCTGAGTCCACAACAAAGTGATTTGTAAGTCTCTTAAATATCAATACGTAGTCTTTGAATTAATTTGTATGGACTTTCTAATCCTTACATAGGATATGTACTCTCCTAACAAATACTGCCTCCCCATGATCCATGAATCTTAACAAAAAATGACACTGTAACTGAATGAACCAGACTACTCCTCAGACTTACGAGGAGTGCCTGAAGTCACTTGGTCTGTTCAGCCTGGAGAAGAGGAGACTGAGGGAAGACCTCATCATAGTTACAACTTCCTTGTGAGGGGAAAAGGAGCGGCAGGCACTGATCCCTTCTCTGTGCTGATGAGTGACAGGACTTGAAGAAACAGCATGAAGCTGAGTCGAGGGAGGTTTAGGTTGGATACCAGGAAAAAGCTCTTGCCCCTGTGGGTGGTTGGGCACTAGAACAGGCTCCCTAGGGAAGTGGTCACAGCACCAGCCTGACAGACTTCAAGAAGCATTTGGACAGCGCTCTCAGGCACATGGCGTGACTCTTGAGGTGCCCTGTGAAGGGCCAGGAATTGGACTTTGATAATCCTGATGGGTCCCTTACTATTCAGCATATATTATATGACCTTCCATGCCTTTGAGTGCAACTCAGACTCAGTCAGCAGGGATATCAATGCACTGGGAGAAAGTCACGTCTTGGCATCAATTCCTGTTTGAATTCTATTAATGTGATATCCCTGACCCCCTAACCCTCCTGCAATAACACAAATGGCTGCTGAACTTGAAGGAAAATTCCAAATAACATAAAACACTTCTCAGAAACATAAGCTACTGCAAAAATATTTATCTTGCCCTTTGTCCTCTAGCATGGCTATTCATAGAAAGCAAAATAAAGTACTAGGCCTAGGCCCTTAGTAAGACAACCCTGAGAGATCTGGAAAAAAGCCATAGCAGGAAAACACAGGTTGATGCTTCAGTTTATAGTTATCCAACTGGAGGATAACCCTGAACTAAGTAGAAGACAAAGCTTGGCATCTTGAAAGTTAACCACAGCCCTCTATTGCCACCATAGATCAATTATGCCCTTTCCCACAACAGCATTGTGCATATTGTAAAGTTGGTTAAGGCAACAGAATCTGCTCTTACACATTTTTTTATCTTAGCTTGAAGCATTCAAAAGGACACATCCTCCAGGGTTCAACAAGACTTGGGTCCCTATTGCAGCTGTTCCCAGCTTTTCACCCCTGAATGCTACTATTTGCATGGCTTTTCAGAAGTTCCTGAACACCTGTTTTCACAAAATATATAAAAACTCCATTATTCTTAAGATATTGACCACTCTATTAATTTTGATGTTGACCTATAGATTAAATGTTATTTGGGTAGAGGAAGGAAGTAGGAAATAGGAAAAAACTGTACTCGGTGTAACTTCTTACAGAAAAGAAAAAATGAGGCCAAATCCAAAACCTCATCAAAAATAACTGCTAATCTATGCAGACATAAGAGAGAAAAAGGGAAAGAAATTCAACTCCTCATTGAATATTTTTTTCTAAGCGTATGTTAGACATCCAAGATGCGGCAGAAATTAAGAGCAGAAGAGAACGGTAGTGAAGAAGTGGACAGACATGAAATAAATTTGTAAGACATAAGAAAACAAAGTATAGAAGTATTGAAAAAATTATTTAACTTAAACAAAGCCATAAAATTAGTCCTCACAGCATATAGGTGCACATATTTGAATACCTCCCATGTACTTCAAAGTGTTAATTCAACACCATATTTTTTATACAAAATAAGACAGTAATGAAACTGCTTAACAGGTTTTCACTCCTACACTATAAATGGAGCACTAAGTGTAGGAATAGAAAACCATGCCAGAGGCTGGGCCACTGTTATAACTGAAGAAGACACGTTATTAGCACCACAGGCCAGACACAGTGATAGTGCTAAAGAAACAATACACGTTCCCTCTGGAAAAGATTTAACTTCGACACACAAGAGGTGCACAAAAACCAACAACAAAGGACACACTTTAAAAGTGCTATAACTCCCTTGCAGAGCAGCTCTAGTGTGAAGATAGTATGATTTTGCCACACTTTTAAATAAGATCAGGAATATATTTAGGATAACACTTTTTAGTGGGCAATGAAGCTTCTTGTGGTCACAGCAATGCAACAGTGGCCTTACTGACAGCTGACTCATACAAAAAAGGTCATAAAACAAACTGGTCCTACAGAGAAAATCAAGTCAGTCCTGTCCTTAGAAAAAATTACTTTTACTGTGTGGTTAAGATCTTAGATGAATGAGCTGACAGGATTTACGATTATCTTAAATTAATCTAAGCGAAGAGAATATAATCATCTATATTATTAGACACTTGAAAACTACTCTAAGTGGGACTTCAGCAAGGTGTCATCAGCCAGACATTATTCTAAAAACAATAGAGAGTTGTAAACAAAACTGCTCAAGGCTTTCAGTATTAATGCAGATTTACAAGACACTGCACATTATCTCCCCATGTGTTTCATTAGTGTTGAAAATATACCACATTTCCTACATATGGATATGTCTATAGCCTACCACCACACATGGGAAGAAACATATGCATGCTTCAAGTCTTCAGTAATATTACCCAGAAAAAAAATATTTGGGGGAATCTTTCCCTCCTTACCATTTTAATACTGTATTAGTTGTCAAAGGAAACTAAAAGAACTTTTTTTATACTCTTATTTCACTGCATCAATTCCTCTGTCTCTCTCTCATAGGCATGAAAGCATAGACACATCCCACCTGGAATCCAGTCTCAGTATTTTAATGGTTCCAATCTAATTTAACTCAATATTTGAGGGATATCCCAGCTCTGCAATAACGAGCTGGCAGCAGAAGAAAAAGGGAGAAAAAGGAAGTCCCTTCACTGTGATGAACTATTACAGTTTTAACTTCATCATAAGTTTCCTGTATGAAAGAGCTAGTACTCTAAGCCACCAGATGACTGTTGAATTGACGTCAAATATGTACAAGGTAATTAAAAAAAAGTTAGGAATTTTCAGACCATAAAACTTTACAGTTAATATCAATTTAAACTGAAAATAAACACTAGTACTAACCCGGAGGAGGGAATTTATTGTCTGCAACAGACAAAAGTCTGTTTTTATTTACCCTGCATGCTTTATACCCATTAAAATTATCATGTGGAGATTATTGTATATTGATGGGAAACTGTCAGTTAATTAACTCTTCTGGGTACAAAAGATTCTTCTATGACGTCTTTTTCTGTACAAATAGGAAAATACTTTTGTTTAGCCTCAAGTAAAAACCTTAAGCAGCATGTTAAGGAAGGATCGTAGAAATAAAACCTACAAATAGGTGCTATTTGTGAAAATAATATGTTGTTGATTCTTTAATTACTAAAAATAGCAAGTTGTGAAAACATCTCTGGGGCACTTGAGAACAATTAAGAAACCAACTAGAATTGTGCATTGCATTGATTCTCACTTTTGAAAACATGTATTTTCTCTATTCTCATCTTTTTAGCAGTACAGTAAGGTCAGAGCAAAATCTTCAGAGAGCTCAACTCAGATGGCTTAGGATTTATTTCTAGCATTGAGGTGTCTCACTAAATGAGAACATCTAGGTTGTAAAAAAATGTGGCCTAGCATTCCACTTGCTGTGTTTAGAAGTGCATACTTACGCACAAATCTTAGAGGTATCAAATCCAGTGCAACCTAGGAAAGATCACAGGATCATAGAATGGCCCGGGTTGGACCGCCTTGTTTCAACTCCCCTGTCATGGGCAGGGAAAACTTCCATTTGAGCAGGTGGCTCAGAGCTGCGTCCAAACTGTCCTCCCAGGGATGGGGCATCCACATCTCTGGGCAACCTGTTCCAGTGTCTCACCACCCTCACAGTAAAAAATTTTTTTCCTAATATCTAATCTTTCACTTTGAAGACATTTCCCCTTGTTCTGTCACTTCATGTACTTGTAAATAGTCTCCTTCCACCTTTCTTGTAGGCTCCTTTCAGGGCTCATGAAAGGATATCTCCAGGATTTCAAAGTAAAACCACAGTATCCTCATTGTCAGGGCTACTGAATCTTCATTCTTCTGGTGCCTCAGGTTCATATCCCTATATGTCACAAGGAACACTCATTATGAATGAAAAGTATTATTTCATTTAAAATGTTAAAAGAAAATTTACAGAAAACCTGTATGTGTGGATAAAGTCCTGCACACACACAGAACTCAGGATTATACAGGATTTGAATTGCATAATTTTCATATTATGAATTTTAGAAAAAATGAAATAAATAGAAAATGTGTTTGGAGATTCCAGCGCTATTTGTGACAAAATGGCATGAATCCAATGTGATTATGTACAAGAAAAGTCCTAAAAGAATGGGTATTTAGTTACTGCTCCTGGGACTCAGGTACCTTGACACATCTAGCTGAATGAACTATTCATGAAATTCACTACCATCCCTGGTCTTCTGTAAGGGATATATTAACCCCTAAGTATAGACAGAAAAAGATCTTTTTTCTGTCTGCTTTTGAGGCAATATGGCAAATGTAGAGAAATATTATGTTAAAAACAAGAAAAGCATCCTTGCCTAAAGAAAAAATTTTCAGCAATAGGCATCTCTTTCACATCTCAGTGCATTTTGCAACTCTCCAGGCTTTCTCCTTCAGCCCACCTAGGAAAGAGTTAAAACTGCAGGCTATAAGGGAACAGTCAGCTTTCATACAGAGATGTTTCACTGTGAATGGCACAGCAATATATAAGCATCATTTTTTTCAGAGTGGGCATGTACTGCTCAGTCTTTATAGAGACATTTTTTTAATTTAGAACATAAATTAAATTAAATATTTATGCCAGAGCTGTCAAAAGAAAGACAAATAGGACTGGCAAACAATTCTCTTAATGAAGTTCAATCACTGTAATGCACACTGTTGTCAAAGGGTAAGCGCAAGTTAATTTTTTCTTTAAAAGTTTTTCTCTGTTTTTCCTGGCAGTCATGTCAAAAAAACCTGATAGTCTGAAAGGTGATTTATTCAGGGCATAATCCTGGGCTCAGCTAGAGTGAATATAATTCCTTTTCCTTTTGGCAACATCAGCAGCTGGTGAGTTCTTGAAGCTATTTATTTTTGTTTACTAGTTGCTTTTGAGGAAGGTAGTTTCATTAATTTATATTTTTATGCACAAACAGGCTCATCTACACAAAAGAGGGATAGGTTTTTTTCTTATTTTTTGACTGCATACTTCCAACAGAATTGGGCAATAACCTAAACATAGCCAACAATGGTACCTCAATATCCTGTTTATTTTACCCAGGTATAAAATTTTCTTGATCGTCAGCAGGCAGAACAAAAAAGTGTGTGTTCTGAAACTCAGATTTTCAACTGTAGATAAATACTCTTAGAATTTTAAGAACCTGCTTTTTTAGCACAGCTAGTGCCATTTCTGTCTCCCGCACGGCCAGCTTCTCTTCCTCTCAACACCATTTTAATACCTGCTAAGAGAGATTGGTAGCACTCAGCAGAACCAAAGCTAAATGGCCTCATGCAATTTCTTGGAATTTTGTAGAAAAATTGCTGAAATACCTGAAATCCTAGGTCACTACTGAAAAGTAGCTTACAGTAGTGCCACAAAATGTAATTTTAATTTTACTTTATATGTTAAGCTGTCCTAAGTCTTATCAACTCAATTTAATGACCTTTTCCAAATCTTTTGTCAATGAAGTCATGTGCCATGTGAATAAGGGCAGATTGCATGGTTAAGAGCAAAGGACTGCCCTAGTTTAAAATAAAAATTGGATAACTACATTCTAACTGAATACCTTTCTGGTCTTTGTTTCCTTGATGCCCACCAGTTATGTCTTCTTTGTGCCTCGATTTCCCCATTTTTAAACAACAACATCAATGTCTCGATTGATACAGTTTGATCAATAATACTGTTCAAAGAACTAGTAGCCTACATTCACTTTTTAAGTTCTTCAAACTCCAGCAAAAACATTGAAAGAGATGTAATAAGTACTGATCTACATTCCTGCCTCATTGTTAAATCTCCTAGTACCTTTTAGTCCACTCTCTGCAATATTATATATATATATAAAAATCTCTTCTTGTATGCAGAGTGTGATTTGAGCTGGTGCTTAGTAAAACAATCCCTGAGCTGAGAGTATGGGAAATAAGAACAGATACATTAAACCTGTGAAGCCGATCACCAAATGGTCTAAGTTATCATCACTGAATTCCTTCTGCTGGAAATCACTGCAGTCCACCTTTTCAACTTGCTGTATTGTCTGACTCATCATAATACAATACCAGTCAGTTATAATTTACACTGACTAGTATTTTCTACTGATGAAAATCCTGAGTCCTACACCTCAAATATCAGCTGGAATCTTGAAAACAGTCCATTTTTTAATGATCCAACATGTATATTGCAGCATGAATTGTTGTCAATTATTTTTCATAGAATATCAAATACTGCTTTCAAAGGCCAATATAAAGTTTGCAGAATGCAACGTATTTGCTTTACCAAAAGAAAGAGAAATTTTCCAGAGAGGAAAGTCCACATGCAGCCTTTTTTCTCAACAGAAAAAGTCAGAAACCTCTGAAATCTTCTGAAGAACATAAGGAAGAGATGCCTTAGGCAAATATTAGGGGAAACATCCATGTAAGTAAAACGAAGATGATCCACATATTGTTGCCTGCCTGTCTTAATATTGCCTTTCAGGTGGACTACATGAAATCTGCTACCTGTGAAAACTTGTCATTTTTCAGTGCAAAAAAGACCTTTCAGGCTGATGAGTAGGAGAGGTTCTGTACTGTTCTAATGGTCAGTCAGTTTCTAGGCATGCAAAACGTTTCTGGGTGAGTTAATTCCTCGTGTTGGACCATTTAAAGCTTATTTAGAAATTAAATCACATATTTTACCACTGTCCTGAAAATCCAAAGTGTCATACCCTTCCTAATAGGGTTACATATGCATATATATATTTATTTAGATTCCTGTAGTCTGCGTATTTTGCTTTCCATGCTGAGCAATATCTACATAAAAAGGAGGTCTTAGTGGAGTCAGTGCAGTATTAGAACAGGGGAGGCATCTGAATGTGAAACTGTGAGCTAGCTACTTCTGTGTATACACATACCACACTGCCTGAGAACACATCTGCTAATGATTCAATAAGTTTCAATGCTCACTTTATTTGATATCACAGGCGAATAAATAAAGGTTTTACTCAGATTTGATGTCTAATACCTTCACTGGCAGCACTGGATGATCTTGAAGGGATTATAAGTACCATTTAGATATTCAGTATAATATGAAATAATGGGTTCTTTTCCCCTACTGGGGTATTGCTTTCTCAGCCAATGCAATGAGATCTGCTTATCTAATCTAATTCATGACTCATGCATCTGCAATGTAGCAGCAACAGTAGAACTAGTTTACAACTTCATCTTTTCTTCCCTCCTTTGAATAATATGTGTAACACAGAAATTTAAATTGGATATTTTTGTGATCTATCTTCAGACATACTGTCCCTTGAGATTGATCAATATCTGGTTTTCATCAGACACATGGAAATTTTGAAAAATGGGATAAAAGGGACAGATGTAAACATCAGCTTTGTGAAACAAGCATTGTGAGTCCCAGATCTGAGACTTGTTTTTCCCCCTTGACCAACGTGAATAGAGTTTATGTTTCTCTGGTAAACATGCTTACCCAAGTCATACAGAACTGAATAATCACTCACCTGAAAGTCCAGTCCTAAAGCAAATACTTTACAAGTGCCTGCTTAGACAAATATCCAGTTGCACAGCCACTTACATATTGTAGTAAAATGAGACTGGGAAGAAGGCTGTTCAGTTGCCCAAACCTGGCAGTAGTTTCTGCCACAACCCTGTCCTCCTCTACTGAGACATAATAGAGTCAATGAACCCTTTGCATGCTCGGAGAACTTGAGACCCCTGTTTTGGGCTAAACAGAGCACGGGCTTGGGAATTAACCAAAAATTACTCCCAGGACATGGAACTAAACAAGGTTTATACACAGTGTCCTGAAAGGAGCTGGATGTATGGTCAAGGTCTTGGACTGATGTGAGGATAATGCTGCCTTGTCTGGAAAGGGGAGGGGTTTCTTGTGTGTTTAGTGCACACTCACCTATATCACTACTGACCCGTCTTTTAAGGAAAGAAAAGTATTCAAGACTGTTGGTGGAAGCAGTGTCTTGCCTCTCTGCTAGCAAGTAGGTGCCATACTTAACAAAAAGGAAAGCAGGAGGGAGAGTGAGTCCGGAGGAAAAAATGGTCTTTAGAAATAAGTTCTCAGAGCAGAGGATGCAAGCACCAGCCCTGAAAATGGAGATAAGTAATAATGAGTTTTACCTTCTTGAGCTTTTCAGACACTTGAAGAAGTGGACAAGATTTAGTCCACTATAGAGTTAAGATAACCAAAAGCTAGAAGAAACTCTCTTTGATTTTCTTCTTGATGAATAGAAAAACTTTGCTACTCTATTGCCACCACACTTATTCTAGAAAGGCTGTCACAAGCCTATAAATAGATTTCCATTTCAAAACAGATGTCTAAGCCCTCTTAGGCATGACGTGTAATCAGGGCTGGTACACAGACCCTTAAAATGAGGCCTGGTAAACTGCACACCTCCACTCCAAAAGCATGAAAAGGCTCCATTCAGAAAGAGGAGATCAGGAAGAGAATAAAAGTACAGCATATCATGACCTTGACAGAGATGATTTGGATTTGCAGTGGTGGTAGAATTTGACCCAGAATAGCTCAAACACCAGTTATACAGAATCATCAATATAGGAAACATTTTTTTAACATTAACATTTGATTAAATGAGCAATTCTTGAACAAAATATTCAACCCTGTCAAAAGGCAGAAGTGATGGAAAATTAAAGGCATAAAAATGGCTTACCAAGGATTTTTCATACGGCTATACATTAAAGTAGAAGGTAACAAGACAGCTTTGAAGGATATGTTAAAAAGCCATGTCAGTGGCATTCCAGAGAATGAGATAAAAAGTGCTGACAGAATGAAAATGGAGAGAGAAAAAAGCTGATGTATCAGTGTCAGAGTTTATTTATTTGGTTTTGAGTTTTTTGGGAGTTTTTTGTTTTAAAGAATCATATTTATTTTATTATTATGCTGATAATCCAGTTTAAATGGTAATGTTTGAGTACATATCTACTCATGCAAGATATAATTCATTATAATTACAGTGACAATCATTCATTAATGGAAAATCAGCCCTTAAATCCATAAATCAGTTTTTAATAAAACTCGGCCATTGTACAAAGTGTGAGGGAAGTGATTTGTTTGATGGTCAAGATACAAACATTTTGTTAGCAAATCGATATTTGATGAGAAATCATCAGAACATGCAAGTTTTTCCACAGTTGCATTTAATCAATAGTGGTCATACACACTCAACCTGGAAAAATGTCTACCCTCCATATTAGTATTCTTACTGAACAATACAAAAGCATATAAGTGTCATGCCAGAAAAATCCATTTTTATCTTACGAGGTTAAACTGTCATACTTTTTTCACTTTTTCTCCCCCTGGTTTCCTACCTAAAGTAAGACACATGTCTTGAACTTGTTGATTGCTTACTGATTTTTTATAATTAAATGTTTATATCACAATAAAAGTTCAATTTATTATTATATACCTTAAGAAATGATTCATTAGTTAAATTCCAAATATCCTTTGCTACTCTTTAAATTAAAAACATGTCTCTCTTCTCCAAATTCTGCAACACTGAATTTATTATGATAATGACCACAACATGACCCTGACAGATGTCATGCCAGACTCAAGACTCTTATATATCAGTATCTAAATCACGATACCCACTAGGGGAAAAAAAAAAAAAAANAGAAAAATAAGTCCATTTATTAAATATTGTGGTAAGTACAAAAAATTTTAAAGAATAACTGATCTTGTTCTTAATCACATAACAGAAGGTTGTTTGGAAGTCAATGGTTCTCACCTCAAATGAATCAAAAAATATACAGGTTTTTCTTTATGAGTATTTCAGTTCTTTATGAGTATTTCAGTTCTTAGTTCCAATTCTTGTGGTTGCATGCTCACCTTCAGTGGGAGTATAGACACGTGATTGCTGACACCCTGAGGCCTCTCCAAGCAGCCGATCTTTAGCCTCAGCAATGATGAAAGAGTAAGGTGAGGGAGTCAGCAGAGCCCTGACTCAATGTGCGGAGCAGAAGCAACAAAAGCCTCTTCATATGTCAAGGCTACGTCTTCTCATTAGATATAATCTCACTAGTTGTAACTAAGAGCCAGGAGAACATATACTAACTGTTAATGTAATCTTTCATATAATTCTGGTTATTTGCTAACAATTAATAAAGAATTTAATGAGGTTTATCTAGAAAGACAGTAACTCTAAAATCACCTCAAAAATACTAGCTCAACATTAAATCTATGTAAAAATTACCAAGTCAATCATATCCTAACAAAAGCAGCAGCTTTTTCTTTCTCATTTTTAGGAATGGCTATGAGTTGTGATGTTCTGCAACCTTTAATCCATTACCACTAACAAAGAGAGTGAGAAAATAAAATTTTAAAAAAAGGTTAGGTGGAAAAAACCCTTTCTTTGTTGAGGACTATAAGTATTAGACTGAGAATATTGCTCTGAAATTTTATTATTTAAAATGGGTGCTAAGATCCATTCTTCTTATTGCTTAAATACCCAAGGATCCATAATCAACACTTCACATGTCACAAAAAACTACTTTTTTATACAATAATTTTATTTTAATAATTTAATGATTTTAAACTAATATACAACCCAGAAGGCTGGAAAATCAGTACAGAAGTTTGGTTGAACTTCAGAACTTGGCTGATTTTGATGTCATTCAAATTCTCTCATGTCCAAAACTGGGGGTTATTTCTAATAAGTACAAATATCACCACGTAAGAAACAGTTTAACTGCTTCATCAGGAGGCAGTTTCACTGAAGTCCATACAGGAGCTGTATGATTAGGTGTTCACAATCAGAATCCCTAAGTCACTGTTAGTGAACAGCTGTTAAGCTATTCACAAAAAATTAGTTTGCAGCTCATAGTGGGCATATGCTAATAGCATAAAAATCACACTAAAATGGGCAAATAACTGGCTTGTTTTCTGGCCATCTGAGAAGCCCGTGGTGGGAGAGCTATTTGAGAAATGTACAATCTATAATAATGCAATAAATACTAAAAAAATTTTGACAATCACAACTTTTCTATTTTTATGCTAAAGAGCACTAGGAAAGAAGAAAATCTTTTGCAGAACTGTGATTGTCAAGAGGAGAATACAGCTGCCTTGACAACTGCGGTGTGAAGCTTGTGTTCATTACATTTCTGTCAGAATCCAAGCTCTAAATGTAAAAACTGTATGGCAGTTTTCTTTTCCCTTTCTCAACAAATATATGTGCTTTTCCTGGAATTCAGTAAACAGAGCAATTTTAATCTGCATGTACAGACTGCAAGAGTGCAGTGCAGAGACTAAAACTGATGAATGTTAAGTAAACAAAAGAGGCTGGTTAGAAGGCATGCACACACCCGGTAAGGAATTAATGATCTGAGGAAATGTGGCATTGTTCCTATTAAGGCTTTGAAACATGTTTTTTATTACTCTCTACTCTGCAGACATCTCAATACGATGCTGTGATGCTTTTGCATGAAGAGGTGGTTCAAATTTTATTTGTTAATGAAGCAGCACTCTGTGCTAGGTACAAATGCTGTGCCCAGCTACCCAGAGCAGTGCCCAGACAATGCAAGCTCAGTAGTACAGAATCCAAACTTACTAACCTTCCTTAAAAACCTCAATTAACAGGTAGTTCTTTCATGGTCATTTTCATCTACAAACAAACCTTGTTTCCTAAGACTAAGGAGACTAATGAAATACCCAATTTTCAAAATTAGTTAGGTGTTATTTAATGCTAAATTTTCTGCCTTACTAAGGTGAAAAGTTACAAATTTTACACTAAAAAAAAATACAGTATGTGTGACTTACTTTTCAGATTTAAGGAATTACATAAGAACATTCATTTAAAAGCAGTATAATGTTATAATGAATATCAACCTTCATTTTATGTACTAAACTTCATTCACTATAGAATAGAAAATGAGATCTAAGCACATGACACAAATAATCAAATGGAACATTTTGCTACTAACACTGCACTCTAAAATATTTAACATAATGGTAATACAATGACTCCTTTGACAGTTTGATAGGGAGGAATCTGTGCTGGTAATCAGTAATTTAGAATTGCAAGAGGACTTCCAAGTTTTGAGATTATGAAAAGGGAGGACAGTCATGTAATTGGGTCACATAAAGTTTCCTACTCCAAACTGCTTTTCACACCTCTGCTCTGTGACTCTCTAGGTTGAATCACATTTAAAAATAGGTACTACTGTGACTGATCCACCTCATTCGCCAACATCCCATCTTCAGCACTTGGTGCTATGGAGTATGCATATCTTCCACCAACAAATCCCAGCTACGGGTCCCTTGATGTACAGACCACAGCTAATGGCCACTTAATTTCCAAAGTTTACCCCAAAAACTACTAAACTTAATTACAATTTTTGCAGTTGAGGTGAATGATAGGCCTGGATTGTGACAAAGCAGGGTAAGAATAGAGACAATTTTTTGTATGACATACATAGTTGTGTACTAATAGACCCACGATAAGCACTTTCCTTTACACAATTGCATGAACAGCAGGACACTTATTTATAGTACACAAAAACAACTACTCAGATGTTACAAGAATTTAATTTGTCCTCGAGACCATATAAATAATGTCTAAAGACAATTACCAGAAAGAAGCTGACATGAATTCAAAAATCCAAATGACAAAGATAGGGAAACACAGAAAGAAGCATTAAAAGCATCAAAAATATTTACAGGCCAATATGATAAGGCAGGAGCAGAAAAGGTCAAGGAAAACTGCAAAAAATCTTCACCCTGCCCAACCTCCACATTCAACTACAAAAAAAACCCCTGTAGAATGGAAGAAAGATGGCGAAAATATAATTGCGAAGGAAAATAGATTATAATATACAAGGGGAAGGAATGCCAAATGCCAGAAAAAAAAATCAATTCTTTTCATAGGAGTTAATGACCAAAGAAAAGGAGGGGAAAAATATTATATGGAGGGATCAAAATATTTTCAAAGGTCTTTTAATCCTTCAGAAGACACAGGTCCTCAGAACTGAAGGCTTATCTATGATAAGTAGTTATTTTTATTAAATTATTTTATTAAATCAATAATTACACATTGAATAATAGATTGTCTGTGATACAGTTTTGCTAAAACCAGACTCATACAAACTCTAGGTATTGTGTAGGAGGAACAATTGAAAAGATAAAGTTATTTTCTCAAGCACTCTGGAATGTGATAAATCTTTTAGTTTTGCAGTCTTTTCTCAATAAAACTTATACATGGAGCCCTCTCTTTCCCACTCCCACTGGCATGATGCTCAGGGATTCACTTCATTATCAAAGACAAAGTCCTCCACTATCTAAAATTGACTGCTCTCATCCCATGGTGCTTGCTGTAGCACCCCTACTGCAACAACAATAAAGACCATGCTACAGGCCAGATTGGTCCAGAAAAACCAGTCAATTGTGCTTCAAATATGTCTGTGACATAGGAATTGCAACCCACATCTTGCAAGTAGAATAAATTACATGTTTAGTTATTCGCAGTGTTCACATTTACTCCCATGACAGAAGAATAACATACAGTATTATGAAGACAGGCTGTCCTATGAAGACCAGCTAAAAGAAATGAGGCTGTTGAGTCTGGAGAAAAGAAAGCTTCAACACCTTCCAGTACCTAAAGTGGGCTACAAGAAAGATGGAGAGGGGTTTTTTACAAGGGTATGTAGGGATGGGACAAGAGGAATGGCTTCAAACTGACAGAGCAGTATATTTAGACTGCATATAAGAAAGAAATTCTTCATTGTATGGGTGGTGAGGCAATGGCACAGGTTGCCCAGAGAAGTCATGGATGCCTGGATGCCCCATCCCTGGAACTATTCAAGGCCAGGCTGCGTGTGGCTCTCAGCAACCTGACCCAGTACAAGGTGTCCTTGCCCATGCCTGGCCAGGAGGTTGGAACTGCATGATCTTTAACATGATTTCCAGCCCAAGCCAGTCTTTGATACGATGATCTTGAAAGTCTGAAACCTGTCTTTTAGGGTTAATTCAATTTAAAAGTTCAAGAGACACATCCAGAAACTGATATATCAAACCTAAAATTAAAAGTGCTTTTTATGTCGCTATATTAAAAGGCCTAAGAAATTTAGTCAATTTCTTTGCTGTTCCCTTCAAAAGTAATGGATCTCCCCCTCTGCTATCCTAAACAACCAAAACAACTCTTTATTCATCTGAAATACAAGAAACCCTGGGTCACTCAACATTCCATTGTGTTTTCCTTTTGGTCTGACATCTTACAGGAAATCACACAAAGCTGGAAGAACATAATAGTGGTTAAAAAAAAACAGAATTAATGTAACACTTTATTGTGTGTGTATTTATTTAAGAGTGGCAAACCAGGTAATTTTCTTTTAAATTACTGAAAACTGTTATGCGTGAGAAATGCTTAATTGCTTTACTGTACTTTTTCTTAGAAATCTATATAGGTATTGCAGTTGGAGCTTCTGAGGGTCAGAGTTCTGACAAAGAAACTTACAAACTGCACTTCTCTGAATAGATATATCATAACTGATAAGAAATTGTCAGGATTTCACCCCAGACAGCAGCCAAGCCCCAGCAGCTGCTCACTCACTCCCCCACCAGCAGGACTGGGGAAAGAATCAGAAGGGTAAAAGCCAGAAAACTCATGGATTGAGACAAAAAGAGTTTCATAGCAAAAGCCAGACATGCAGGCAAAGCAAAACAAGGAATGGATTCACTGCTTCTCATGGCAGGCAGGTGTTCAGCCATCTCCAGGAGAGCAGGACCCCATCAGCTATAACAGTGACTTGGGCAGACAGACATCATCACCCCAAATTTCCCACCCTTCCTCTTTCTTCCCCCCACTTTATGTACTGAGCAGGATGTCACATGGTCTGGAATATCCCTTTGGTCAGTTGGGGTCGCCTGTCCCAGCTGTGTCTCCTCCCAGGCTCCCAGGCAACCCCAACTTCCTCACCAGTGTTGCAACACAAAAAGCAGAAAAGGCCTTGGCTCCGTGTAATTGTGTTATTGCTCAGCGATAACAAAAACATCTCTGTGTTATCAACCCTGTGTTCAGCACTAATTCAAAACACAGACCTACACTAGTCACTGTGAAGAAAATTAACTCTACCCCAGCTAAAACCAGCACAGAAACACAATGTTTCATAACGTGTTCTGCATGACCCAGAAAATACAACTTTTCACATCTTTTTTCATGTCTTTCTGAGAACTCTTTACAAGATTCAGGTGTTGAACTTTTTATCCTTCAGATTTTATGCTGAAACTTAACAACTTTTCCCCTAACAATTCAAAGCCTATAAAAGAGGTAAGTGATAAATTCCCTAGAATGGAAAAGAAATTAGGGACTTAATAAGGTATGCCATTCTCTTTTCAACATTTTTTATCATTTCACAGCGTCTGATTTCTCATTAACAGTCAAATACAGGTTATAGAAGACTATATCTCACAGAGGAGGAAAATGTTTCAGCTCTCTGAAACTAGAACACTAGAAAAAAACTTCAGGCATTCAGAGGTGGCACTGAAAATTAAATTGTGTAGTTTTCAAACAGGAACGAAGAAAGATAAATTTAGGGATGAGAAAATAAATCATACTGCAGACTCTGAGGAGACTGTTTTTAATTGTCATTTTATGAAAGCAAACTATTGTCACTAAAGAGCTTGCAGAAAGCAACAGACAGGAAGTAAAATCAAATAGTAGAGAAAAGAGGAATGCTAAGAGAATCACAGAAACCTATGACATAGGAATACTTTGAAAGAGGGGAGAGGTAAATTAGAAGAGCAACTTTGGGAAAAATGCGTACTTCTTATTCATACACTTATATAATTGAACATGTAGAAAATTAGAAGTATGGAATGAGTTCTCCAGGCTTATGCTTTTAGCAAAGTCCCTCAGGTTCTAAAGAGTTTAGTCGCTGCTAACCAGATTATAATACTCCATCTAATCCTGATGTCCTACTGAGATGGGCCAGAACAGAGTGAGGAAGGGGACAAAAGGACCCGCAGGCAACAGAGGCAGGAACACTGGGGCTCTACCTGCCTGGCAGCAGTGCCAGTGAAGCTGGGAGAAACTGTGTGGAGAAGGCTGAGCAGGGTCAGATGATGGGAGATTTCCCCTGAGGACAGTTGGAACACAGCTGACTCCTTCCTGGTAAGGTTTCCAGTCCTCACAGGATAAAGTCCTGAGCCCAGGTCTCACTTCATGGCTGAGCTTGCTCCAGGCAGTGGTCAGACGGGAGACTTCCCAAGGTCCTGAGTTATCCAGTGGCACTGTACAGTGGGCCATACAGTAGCAGCGAGCAGGACTGAAAACATGTACTTGGTGCTTCATAAGGAAACATCTAAGGGACTCTCAACTACATACTTAGAAGTAGCATCAAGTGTGGCAGTATCCAGAAGCAAAAGAAAATCATGTTTTCTGTACTTCCAATTGTACAGTAAATTTTTCTGTCAGCACCCAGCTTTCACTGCAAATGCAGCAGGGAAACAGAATATGATTTTTCCTATCCATCCCTAAGAATAACTCAGTGAGCCTGTGCTGTGCATGTGAAAGGAATCACATGGTACCTATAATGGCATGAAGTGTCTTGGAGCACTGTGCAAAAGGTAGTGTGGTGTAGGAGGTTGGGACTCTGAAAATCTGCATGCTGTTTCAATGTCTGTCTCTGATGAATTTAGTTTATACATCTGCAGAAGGACAACTATCTCTGTAGAATGAAGTGTGCTTCATGCAAGCCCATTATTCACTTCTGTAACTTACTCCCTTGCATGAAGTAATATCCTTGCATGAAGTGGCTCGATTTTCTTTGTATGGCACATGCACATTGAAGAAGGTAAATGGCTTGTCCATGAAGTTGACAAGGCAGTGCGTGACCCAATCTAGATTTTAATGGCTGCAGAAATGTCTCCATAAAATTGGCAATAACCACTAGCAAACAACCACAGCATCCAGTCCTAAATAAAGCTCCACTAATAAAAGTCACATATCATAAAATGGCAGTGAAAAATAAGCAAATACTTCCAACAGTTCAAAGACAGAGTATAGAAGCTTTTTCTCCAAGACATTGTGATTATAAAAAGATGCTGTTATATGACACATTATTTCAGCTGTCATTACAGTGACTGGTACATCACTGCATTTAATACAATTCAGTCAAAGTGTTCAGAGGATTTATGTGCATTATTATTAAAGAATGCAAGTTCAGCAGCAGCAGGTGTGATGTATCTTTTATTAATCAAATATAAAATGAATTGTTTACTAAAATACGTTTTAATTTATTCACTTTTTACAAAAAACAACAAAAGACAAAGACAGAGAAAAGTATATATTTTACATATTAAAATAGCAGACAGTCAGACAAACCTTCCTCTGAAGGCTTAAAATTTGAATTTAGAAATCCTGGAATCAAAGGCTTTAAAAGGTTAACTATAACATAATTTCACTATTCCGCTACTGTGCTGATCCCAATAACATCTTTCATTCTTTACCCATTTCTTAGTCATTCTTAGTTTTGCATTTCTTACATCTATAATCTCAGCCAAAAGAAGCAGTGGCACCACTCTCTCTTTACATGACTAATGTTTTATACATTCATTCTACCCTCATCATTCACCTTCAACCCTAACTCAAAGAGAAGAGTGTGGTGAAACACCTGGGATTTCAGAGCTCCAGAGGGAAACATCAATACAATATTTGGATATATTCTGAATAACTCTTTTCCTACTTATGCTACATCAGTGCCTAGAACAGAGGGAATCAGGATTATACATGTAGCTTACTGCGTCTTTCCTTTAAGCAAGCCATCACAGTGCACTGTTTTCTCCTGTACTTAAAATACAGACCAAGGGAAGGAGTGGATTTGGAACACATCACTCACAAGTTTCCAGGGTTTCACAACATGTTTCCAGTTATTTCTACTGGTAGACAAGATACACACAAATAGATGAGAAAAATCTGTAGCAAAGTAAGGGCTTGGTAGTAAGATAAGACTGTACTTAACTGAGGTATTTCAGTGGCAGCGACTGAGAACTGCAATCTCCTTCCTTGATTTAAAATTGGGAATCAGGAAAGGCCATAAAGAAGAAGCTTTAAAAAACTCTCTTCTTTAGGTAACTCTTTGTAAATGTGACTGGATAGAGTGACAGGGCAGCAAAGGAAGAAGAAAGCGACCAACAGGATTGGCAGTTGTTGAGGCAGGAGTCAGTCCATCATCAAGACAGAAGCAGCAGCAGCAGCAAACCAGAGCCCTGTCAGGACATGGAAGCCCTTGCAAGCCACTCAGGTGGGGAGGAGGCTTGACAGGAGTTTTGTGGGAGATTTAAATGGCTGCAGGGAGTGAGAGAGACCCAGGCAGTAGCAAAAAGGGCAGGCAAACAGGACATGGCACGTCAGAGGATGTGGTGAGGCAGTTTGCACGGCAGTTCACTCAGGCAGGGCATGTGGGAGGGCAAAGTCATCTTCACAGCTCCTGAGGTGAACTTACATGGTTGTTTTCTTCTGCCAACAGGGACAGACTCAGCGATGGTTTCCACACGGTCAAAAGCCATCTCTAGAAACAGTGTGATGACCCACACAGAGCACCATCAGAATCATGGGGCTTTCCAGGTCTCTGTCTGCAGGGAGTGCTTGAGCCTGGCCTTGGTACCAGAGAGCAGCAGGGATGACACCTGTGTGTGGCATGACCGGGTGGATGATGTGCTCAGGCTGGTGGCAGAGCTTAAAGAGGAAGAGGAGAGGCTGAAGATTATCAGGGAGTGTGAGAGAAATCAGCCAGTGCAGACCCTTCCATCCCTGAGAGAAATGCAGAGGATGGAGGTTCAGGAAGAGTCAGAAGAACCTGACCTTCTTGCCATCAGGAAGACATAAGCGACATAAAAGATGGGTGGGAAAGGAAGCAGGTCACTGCTCAAGGAGGTAGGAGACCCCCTCCACTGCCTTCCCAAGTGCCCTCACAGAATAGTAGGTATGAGGGTCTGGAACTCAAGGGTCAGGCAGATGATAGTGGAGATAGGGACGGTCTATCTGTGTGAAATGGGAGGTGCACTAGAAGCCAAATGCAGGAAGCAGGATCCTACAGGCTTGATGTCTCTTACCTGCAGTTGCATCAAAAACTCAGAGACCTCAGACACACAGTATTCAAGATCCTGGGAAAAAAAATATTTCCAAAACCAAAGTTCATTGACTGAAGATGACAGAGAATGAGAAGTTCAATCATTCAGCAAGTCTTTTGTGACCATGGTGCAAATTTGATAACTCAGGAATTAAAGTGAAAATTACCAGCTGGAAATGAAGTTGGATGTACCTGGGGAGGAAGTACATCTAAAGCAGGGAATAACATTTCTCTCAGCAATTAAGATGATGAACAAAAGCTTGAGCACCATCATCAATCTGGACTAGCCAGGCATGGTTCAACTGATTAGAATTTTTCCTCTTTGTAGCTCTACCAACAATCATACTCAGTAACACTATGGGATCAAATGTTTTGGAGTTTTAGAATTAAAAAGCATGCTAGAGAAGTGAATGAAGTTCTCTTAAAGCCAGAATAAAATTCAGCAAATGGTTTAAGCCAAAGAAAGGGAATGTGGGAATTCGAAGAGTAAAAGAAGTCCCAAGTATCACCAATACTGAAGCATATGCTGTCACACTTAAAAAAAAAAAAAAAAAAAAAGAAAAGGAGGAATGTTGGAAGGAATGGGTTAATAGTAGAAAACTGGTAGGAGGATTGAAAATATGCTCCAGTGACCTTGCAGCTGGAAAGAACCCTTGATAAAACTGTGTGAAGAGCAGACTGGTGATTCTCTAGCAAAGACTGAGTTTAATGGTGTCTGCATCTCTGCTTGTGCTGAGATCCCTTCCTGACTGCTGCTTCAGGGATCCCCCAGTTATCAAGGTAACAGAAATTAGTTTAATCTTTGTGTTTCAGCTATGGATTTGTGGTTCTCCCGGCTGCCTGCCTGTGCCAATTCAGAATCAACAGAGAAGAAAAGCTCTGTTATTCATACTGCACTTCAAACCAAATCTCTGATGTGTTTTGAGTTTGTTCCGGCACAGACCTGCTTACTGATGTTCACTAGCTGCTGAAATGAGGACTGATACTCTACAGGAATGTTTCAAGATTATGAGGTGGTAATTACTGCCACATCTTCTCTGGCTTTACAAAGAAGAACCTCAAAATGTCTTATGAGTAATGTAATGTAGGTTCAAACTGATTATTAAAACCTAATTGGTCCTCTAAGGCCCCCAAGAACAGAGGAAAACACTGCCTCTGATGCTGGAAGACAGGTATTAGTGCAGAATGTTGAGATGCATTTTACTGTGACAGTTTGGTTTTATTATAGCAAAAAAAATGGTTTTTTAATACATTTCATGTTTTGTGTTTACTAGTTTAAATACCTGCCTTTCTAAAGCTGGTTTATCCCCTGAGGTATTCAACATGCTAGGTCCTTACAAGGTTGACTAAAAATTCCTGAAAAAAAGTCCCTAGATACTGCACTTATTTAGACAGCGTTTTTTTTTTCTTGACTCAGAATAAGCATGCTTTTTTGAGGGACTGTTTATTTTTTTGCCAAACCAGATTTTATCTATTTCTATTCTTCAAGAAATGAAACTTTTCCTATTAATACAAATGAACTGGTTTTGGGGGTGGGCTCTGGTTTGGTTTTTTGGTTGTGGTTTAATTTTTTTTTTTTCCTGTTGCTGTTTATAGAATTACCTTTTACAGATGGTTATCATGGGGAGTTTTCAATGGTGCAATATTAGGAAAGCTTTTGACTGATAACACCTTTTAAAAGATTTTTATTGGCCATTTCATTGAGGCAATTGAAGTTGATAGTAAAGTTTATTGGTGGTATTATATTGGTGGAAATGCTGGAAACTTGTCCAAAGTTTCCTTTGCTTCTTGTATGGTTTAGATGTTTAGATGCACTAAAAGGTCATCATCATCGTGAATTTGGTTTTTTGAAGCAGCTTCTCAGACTGGACTCATTTTCACATCTTGCAGTTTTGTTTTGTTTTGTTTTCTTTTGGGGTTTTGTTGTTGTTGTTTTGTTATGTTTTGTTCGGTTTTGTTTTTTGGTTTGGTTTGGGTTGGTTTTTTTTTTTGTTTTTTCCAAGCACTATTTTTATTTCACATAATGGCCACAGGTACCTTTAGGCTGTAGGTCTGGATATATTGTGGAGACTTCAGCTTCTATGCTGACATTTGACCAGAATAGTTTCCTCTTTTGTCTTCTCAATTTTCAAAGTGTTTTTTGATGCGTTTTTCACAAATGGGACTGCTGAATTTAGCAACACATAGATCACAGTTAAATACTAAACATAATATTTTTAGGGATTATTTACTTTAAAAGCTTTGTATCAAATGATTCATCTAAATCCAGGTGCTTTTTCAACTTCCGACAAATTAAGAAAGTCATCTGTTTTGGTTTTTGTTATCTCAAAATGTAAGAGGAAGAACATTAGCCCCAGAATACCCATTATAAGTAGTCACAGCTATCAAGTAACTCCACTGATGCTAAGAGGAATTTTGTTATGTAACTCAAGCCGGCAAGTTTAGATGCCTTTTTCAAAACAATAAAGATTTGAGGGGCACATTCGCTAATATTTAATTTTAAAACAACTTTGTTAAAAAAACAGAGACAGGAAATCTAAGAGGATCTTTTTGCTCCAGGTGACTTTTTCTGCTGAGATTGTAATAATATTGCCTAACAGCACAGCTTGGGATTTGAAGCCCCATGAGGCTGGCTTGCACTCCTTGAATGATAGAAAGAATATTGATGACTTTTTCACCTCTACAGTATGTTTTAAAGAAGGAAAGCACGTGGGTGAAGATTTATCTATATGAATAACTCCTTGCCACAGGGAACACTTTCAGGATATATTTCTCATGGTAAGTTTAAAATTTGCTCATTAGCAGCATCATTCCCTGTCAACATTACACCAAAAACAAGTTATAGAACAACTGTTATGGTATATTTTGTCACTCAAGCAGGCAAGTTTAGATGTCTTATTCAAAACAGCAAGGACTATGGGGGGAACATCTTTTAATATTTAATATAAATATCAGCAGCTCCCCTTTTGCCAGAATAAACAAACTCGAACAGCTGTCAATTGTTTTTTCCCTCAGAGGACCCAGAAGGCTGAATGGCAATTAATATAAAAGCTCCCTAGAGTGCTCCCTGTGAATGGGGCTCTCCAAATACAGACCAGCATAAAATTTGTCTTTGAGGACACTCTCTGTTAGGTAACAAAGACACTTGGGCTACTGAGGGGTCTTGTAGCGCTGTGGACAGAAAGTCTTCTTTTCCTGTATTTGCATTCCTGCACAACTCTGCAGTTCTGACAATGAAATAATACCTTGTACTGACTTGTAAATCAGAACAGAAAAGTGATCTATGCTGAAAACAAGCCTTCAGAGAGGGTGTATTATCAAAGGAGGCATTTCATCTCACCATTCACAGAACCACATAAACACAAAATGGGTAAGGTTGGAAGGCACAACAGTGGGTTATCTGGTCCAACCTCTCTGCTCAAGCAATGTCATCCTAAAGCACTTGGCACAGGATTGTGTTCAAATGGTTCTTGAATATCTCCGGTGAGGGAGACTCCACACCCTCTCTGGGCAACCTGTTCCAGGGTGCCATCATCCACACATTAAAGTTATTCCTCATATTCAGGTGGAACTTCTGTTCAGAAACATCAGTTTCTGCCTGTTGTGCCTTGACTCACTGCTTGGCACCACTGAGAAGAGCCTGGCTCCATCCCCTTGACCTCAGTGCTGGGGGAGGTTATGGAGCAGATCATCTGGAGTGTGATCATGCAGGACACACACAGGACAACAAAGGGATCTGGCCTAGCCAGCATACATTTAGGAAAGGCAGGTCCTGCTTCACCAACCTGATCTCCTTTTATGACCAGGTGACCCCCCTAGAGGATAGGGAGAATCTGTGGATGTGAATTTCAGCAAAGCATTTCCAATCCCATGGCATTCTCCTGGAAAAGCTGGCAGCCCATGACTTAGATAAGTGCACCCTTTAATTGACAAGGGTGGTCAAAGGTTGAACTTGATGATCTCAAAGGACCTTTCCAACCTAAAGATTTCCATGATTCTGTGACACCGTCCTTCTAGATACTTAAAAATATTGATAAGGTCCTCTCTCAGTTGTCTCTTCTTGAGGCTGAACAAGCCCAGCTCCCTCAGCTTTTACTCGTAAGAGAGATGCTTCAGTCCCTTAATCATCTTTGTCACCCTCCGCTGGACCTGCTGCAGGAGCTCCATGTCTGTCTTGTGCTGAGGAGCCAGAACTGGACACAGCACTCCAAATGCAGCATTACCAGGGCTGAGTAGAGGGGCAGGAGGATCACCTCCCTCGACCTGCTGGCAATGCTCTTCCTAAGGCACCCCAGGATGTCACTGGCCTTGGCCACCAGGGCACTGCTTGTTGTCCACCAGCACCCCCAGCTCCTTCTCCACAGAGCTGCTTTCCAGCAGCTCACCTCCAGCCTGTGCTGGTGCCTGGGGTTGTTCCTCCCCGAGTGCAGGGCCCTGCATTCGCCTTTGTTGAACTCTCATTTTTGACTGAAGAGTGACACCAAGGTCTCTCTCTTTAGCTAGCATAACAATCAGGAACTGAAGTCAACAAAACTGCACAGATAATCAGCACTTAGCTGAAAATTGTTTCATTGTCTTTGATTGCTTTAACTAAAATAATTCCCCTTTCTCCCATATATGGGCTTTGGATGACAAATATATTTTTAGTGATTTGTAAAATCATTATTTAATGTAATTTCTGATATTTGAGAAGGAATTTCCAACTAAAATAGTACCTTAGCCATTGGATTTTTTGTGTTTAAAAAAAACCTCTAGGTTCTGGATTTTTCACACATCTACCAACCCATTTTTTATCTTCCACTCTGTAACCTAGTAAATTATCTTCAGCATGGAAGAATTTGAGTACAAACTAGAAGACCAATTTTCTGATTGTCTTTTTTTTTTAAAAAGGTGAAAAAGAAATACCTAAACTTTTACAAGATATATTGAAAAAAATTAGTATCTATTCCTTTAGAACTGAGAGTCTCCAAGCTATTATTTTTTCCCCAAGGTCAAGGTTTTTGTTATTCTTACCAAAAGTAGTGGGGAATATAGAAAGAGAAAGAAAACAATTCACAGAGCACTTTTATCTATCACTTGGTTTATGTCACCTGACTGAAAAATATGTAATCATAATACCAAAACTAATACTAATAACAATAACAACAAAAACAACAACAATAATAATAAATGAAAACAAATAAAAAAGAGATTTAAAATTAAAATTACTCTTCTCTTTTAAAAAATCAGTACAAATATTAAAATCTGTTCTACTTCAAAGAGTGCAAAATTGCAAAACAATTTCTTTCAAGTTTCTACATGGCAGTTAATTTTTTCCTTTTTCAATCAACTCTTTCATTTAAGCAGTAGTAAGTAAATTTCAGGGAATAGTATGTAATAAATGGGCAGCTAAGAAAAACAGATATATTAAGATACAGCAAAGTTCTACCATCTGGTAACTGATCCCCAAATAAAATATCATTCACAAATATTACTACTGTTGTTTTACATTGAGGATCTTGGGATTTTAGGCAATTTCACTGAAGTAAAAGCTTTCAGAGAGCACTTTAGCTCTATACCTCATCCAGATCAGACAGAACCACTGAAAACAGTCTATGCATCATGCAAATATTGTACTTTATTGCTTTCTTTCCACTACAATATTTTGGGAGTGTGAGGGGGATGGGTACTGGTGTTGCTATATTTAAAAAATTATCCAAATACCTAATTCCATACCTGCAACTAACTTGATAGTCTGATTTTCTGTAAGATGCCCCAATTGACTAAACTTATGTTACCTAGACCACAACCACCTAAACTTAAGCATAAAACTTGGCAAGCTGAGCATTTCTACCTTCATGTACTTGAGTAAAGAACACTATAACGTTTACTAATTTTTTTGTTGATGAAAAAGGTGACACTATGCACCTGTATGTGAAAGGAAAGAAGGTTGTATGATAATTTTGGGAGGCTTAAACATGTCTGTACATTTCCAGCAGCAAGCTGTGTTACTGTAGGAAGGAATTCCTCTTTCATTGTCTCAAATTCTGTGGTATGGAAAACATTTGTTTCCCTTTTTTTTGTAATCTTCATTAAAAAGGCATTTATGCTCCCAGCAATAGTAATGAAAAAGAGAAAGAACCAAGGGCAGGACTTATTTGCAGTGTCCTTTTCTGCTCTTTGCTTGTGGAAAGGGTACATCGTATAACAATGCACACACTAAATGATAAATTGTTCAGCAAATAAACACTGCCCTCTGTGGGAGAAAAAGGTCCCTCATCTGCTACAACTTTCCACAAGTTTTTCAAAGTGATGCCATATATAGTGTCCAAGTATTATCCATGGAATGCTTATAAGAAGAAATGAGCAGTCTTTTAGTGTAAAACTTGTGGCCTCATCTAAAACCCTATGGTTAAGTTAATTATAGGTAATATCAGGAAGCAAAAGATAAAAAGGATAAAGGATTTTCTTTGATTTAAAAGGTATGTTCTAACAGAAGATTATACTGCAGTTCCAGCAACATAACTCTCTTATTTCCAGCCACAGCAAAATGGAAGTTTTCTGAATGTTAACTTTTCCTGAATCTCAGCAAGACAGGGATTTTATGCTAATTTTTTGTCTTCCCTTTTATCCCCTCTACCCAAAGAAGAAATTTCTATACTGATCTACACTGCAATATTTTGGTATCAGCTCTGATACACTCTTCTCGCCAGGAAAAGCACAACAGAAGAAGGAAAATTTAGCAAGACATAACAAGAGCCAGCAAGTTAATTCCTCGGTTCTCCAGAGGCCATAGGCTATATTTAGCAACAGCCAGAGAATCTGAAATTACCAATCTCCCTGTCTTCTGAACTAGTTTCAGTACGCATAGTTTGTCAGTAGAAAGAAGGAAATCATACGCTTATGCCACCCACATTCTATGACAAGACACATACTTACAGATGCAAGTTGAATCAAGGAAAAATATTTCTTACCACCCTGTAACATGTGCTTTGGTTTGCAGAAGGCAAGGTCATGGCCTTGCTGTCTCCACCATTCTTGCCTTCAAGCCACCTGAAACAATAGGGGCAATAGGTCAAAAGAGCATGCAGAGGTCCTGAAATGTCTCAGAGGGAATGTCATGTATTAATGCCATATGGCACCACTGCCCTGTTCACCAGGGAATGTCAGTCAGCAGGAAGCTGAAGGCATATTTGCAAATAACTGTTATATTTTTACTGCCATTCAGGTGATACAGGACTTTTTAATAAAAGTCAGCAAAGCCTCTCCACATATTTCAAGTCTATATCTACATGAAACTTATGGTCTTATACAATAGTTATGAAGCATGATATGTTTATAACTATGAAAGCTGACAGAGAGGACAGACACAGGCAGACTAACATGAAAGAAACTATGCTTCAGACCTTCACAAAACTTGTGAGCGCAAATCAGGACCCCTTCATCCAGTTTTATGTCCCGAGGAAACATAAAGACACTGCTACACTGAAATGAGTCTAGCAGAGGGCTCCCTAAGGCAGCCAGGGCTGGGAGCACACAACAAACAAGGTGGGACTGAACAGTGTGATCGACCTGCATAAGGCAGCTGCTGAGGGATCTAAATATTAACTTAAACTACCTAATACATGGTGAGTTACAGAGAAAATTTGCCACACACTTTCTGGAGATACAGAACAGAAGGATAAGAAGCAATAGCCACAAGTTATAGCACAAGACATAAGGTCCAAATAGAAGGAACTAACTCTTCACCAGCAGGATAAACAAAGACTGGAGCTGAACATAAAGGCTGTGGGATCTCCATCAGGGAGACACTGAAAAACTGAATTGAGGTTCTCTTCAGACTAAATCAGTCCATTACTGTGAATCACCACTGACATTCCTGAAAAAAATGGCCCAAGTAGAAAAGGTCTTCCAGAAACTGCACAATTAAAAAATTGTGTTTATAGTATAAAGGAATTTCCACAAGATGGTATTCCTGAAAAACTACAGCTTCTTTGATCTCCTAGGTTAAATAAAATGGTCTCCTGGTCTCCCTTCCTTAATTACATACTTTTGCCATTCTAGCACAAGATGCAAAACCAGTGTTAACAGATAGTTTTCAAACAACACCATTTGGATGTGTTTGCTCCTAATGTTGCAATAATTGTATTTCCATAAGAAGGAGCTTTAAAGTAAGGTCTTAGAAGTTTTCCAGATTAATAGAAGATCTCCTGACAGCTTGCTTCCTTCCAAGCATGAATGTTTTCTCACAAGTGTTAGTAGTATTAATTTTAGCAGCACACAGGGGAACTACTCTTCCCATGCATCAGGTTGGGCTTTCCAAGACAGAAGTGTCTGAACAAGCCATACAGTGCATAAACACTGAATATGTACAAAAAAACACCAGACACACCAAACACATGCTGTAGAACCATCCTTAAGTTAGAAAGGCAAAATTCCTTCTGCTCTGGAAACCATGTGTTTGAATTTCCTTTGGTATAGCTTTTTATGGCAAAAATATTATAAAAATAAAATACATAAAAATTTAAAAAATGAAAAATAAAATAAAATAAAATAAAATAAAATAAAATAAAATAAAATAAAATAAAATAAAATAAAATAAAATATTTTTTTTAAAAACAGTGCAGCTAGCCAAAATTTTAACATTATGTTCACTTATTTTTTCTGGATCTTTGTGACCTAGACATGGGTGTAATGACAGCTGTTAAGGAAATTTTCCTGTCTGACAATCACTCTCGCACCACCTAATCTGGGACTGAGGCCCCTTCCCAAATACACCCCCCACACTCACGCAGTCACACCAGATTTCCTTATTGGATTGACCCCAGGTTTCCCATAGCAGAGTCTCAGGCATCTAGATCCTTAAAAGAATTTAAGCATAGTGCAGTAACAAACCAGCAGCTTGAGCTGGTGCCTCTGAGGAGGGACCCAGAGCAAAGGAACTCCTGGGCTTTTATCCCCTCACCAGTCTGAGTGTGGGAAGGTCTGGGATCATCGGCTCCTGCCGTGTCTCAGTGTCCGGTCCCCTGGCTGGGCCACTGGTCCCCGGGCCCTTGTTGTGCCGAGGGTCAGCTCTTCACGGCCTCTGCCTGGGCTCCATCAGCCAGAGCTCAGCCTGCAGCTCCCACTGCAGCTGCACCCTGTGCTACCTCAGTGAACGTGCTCCTCAACAGTAATCTTTTTTGTTCTTCCCCAAAGGATGAAACTCTGCACTGCTCATTGCTGAGAGGTTCACACAGAGAAATTAGTTAGGAACTTCCCAACTAAATTAATAAATTACATTATTAGACTGCAGGAGAAAAATCACCATATTACCTGGCTTGCCGCAATTGAACCAGAATTTAGCAGACTTTGCTCAATTGGAACAAATTTTAGTTTTCTGATTTATGTCTGAAAGGGTAAGAGAGCTACAAATTTAATGAGAAATTATAGGTCCACTGCAATCGGTAAGTCCTCTTGTCTCTTTTATGTCAAATTTTGTATCTCAATTAAGTCAAGAAAATAGTTTCTTTCTTCATGGATTCCCTCAGTTGATTACACTAAAAAAGACATCCTATCTCAAGAGTCAGGAGCTAACCTAAGGGAGGATTTCTCTATGAATCTCTTCTGGAAGTGCTCTTCTGGTCCTAGTTAAACTAATGTAGAAAGGCTGTGACACAACATTTGTAGTTGTTGGTATGTTCTCTTAAGCTCCTCTGTAAGCGACAGTGTTGATCAGTAGACTGCAGAAGATGTGAAACAACTGCCAAAGGCAGCTCCTGTGAGTTGTGTGGTGTTATGTCTCTCACTCTGTTAGTGGATAAACTGTTTCAATACAGGTTTTCCTATTTTAATATAAATATTGCACAAAAATCTAGTCTGGAAGGAGAATAGAATGGTCAACAATAAAAATACCAGCCTGTGTGTTTATCATATCTAAAAAAATTCGGTTATTCCCTTCACTTCTACTGAGAGCTGCATAGCTAATAAATCCTTATCATGCATCTCTAATCTAGGGAAAATTATTACTTTAGAAATTGTGTGGCATCTTTCAGAGGACATCAAATTGCTAAAGATTCAGTAAAACATTAAAAGGGTTGTTCCATATTTTTTCACCATGGATGTAAAACTGTTCATCATAGAGGTTTATAAAGCATTTCAGGAGATTCTTTGAGTTTGCTATCAATACTTATCATCCCTGAGAACTGCCCCCTGTTTTTACTACTTTGCAAAGTGAATGAGGCAAAAAAGGAGGCTACTTCATATAGAGAGAGTTTAACTTCCTGTTGCCATGGTAACACTGCTGCATGTCAGGAAGCTCTTCTGAATATTTTGACTTTTTTCTATCCCTGCCTTTGCTCAGTAGATCTTTAGCGCTCACACATTTAATTCACCTGACAAAAGCTTTTATCTTTTTAATAAAGCCCTGCTGCTCTTATTATTATTATTATTATTGTTGTTGTTGTTATTTTATTGGTGGTGGTGGTAGTGGTTTTGTTACTGTTGACATTAATACTAATATTATTATCAACTTCAAAATCTTTCCTTGCACAGAGGGAGGCATCTTCTATGTCAGCAAATGCTTCATGGTAACTTTCTTCCCCATCTTGGACAGGAGCAGCAGGGTCCCAACAGGTTTTAATCCTTACCCTTTTCTTGCAAGTATCCTGCATTTTCATGGTTTTTCCTCTTGCACGTATGATGGCTCATATATAAGAAAGATTTGGACAAAAAGAAAGACCAGGATTATCTACACAATCACAGGCCAGTGCTCAGGAAGGCTTCAGGGCTCAGAGTCAGGTGGTGTAAATCCTGAGGGCAGTTTCCCCAAGTAATCCTGGCACATTCACTTATACTTTCTGTCTCAATTTCCTCCTGGGTCACCCAGAGGTGAAAGCTGGTCTAAGCAAGTACAGTGACCAGTACCGCTTCACTTTCAGCAATTACAACCATCCTGTGGGATAATGTGCACATCTTTAACCTGGACCCAGCCAAAACTTAGGACTTCTGGAGTGTAACAGTTCACAATCCATTCAGAGACCTTTAGCACTCAGAACCAAAATCTAAGAACCCCAAATTTTAACTTTTTTAAGCATGCACATTTGAAATACCTCAGGTTTTAGGAATTACTTTTTCCATTAAGTGAGTAGAGTTGTACCAACAGTGTAACATCTGTCTCTGTAATCTCTCTGTGAGTCATTTTTTCCATCTTTAAAACAGAGATCATGCTTCTTCTGCATCCCTGACATGTGTGTTGAGATGTCTGGGCAGGCAGTGTCAGAGGAAAGACATCAAGAAAAGGCTAATGAGGAGAAGGACCTTTTTTATTTAACAAATTGAAGTGGTTTCAAAATAGCAGATATGCTACTAAAAGCCTTTATTCAAATCCCTTACAGAATTATTATCATTTCTTATGAATGCATATAACTTTTGTTCTTTCCCTTTTTGGCACAATTCTCATTATTGAAATACTCCTGAAACATAAAGTAGCATACATGTACCATCATTGTTGTGGTATTTTGAATGTATTTTCATTATTCTATTCATCTGTTTACAAACAACCATGGAAACAAAAGTCTCCAATGCCTAATAAAAGTCCTAACCATAAACATCCTCAAAAAACCATTTTCATAGAGAAGTAAACACCGGGATTTCAAAAGCATTAAAGCATTGGAGAGAAAATGTAAGCATCTACTTAGAGCTCCAGTATTGTAGTAGCCTGTAAGTTTAGCAGAGTAATGCTTCCTGCCATGACAAAAGGAGAAGAGGGTAGCTGTCTTTCTGCTGAAAAAGTAATTTCAGCCCTGCAAAGATTTACTGATCATATTGCTTGTCATTGCTCCAAGAGCTCTAGACAGATATCACTATTTTATTTTAAATGTAAATGAATAAATAAAAATACTGATTGACATAAACACCTTTATATAATTTTCTAGCGTTCTTTTCTAATATAGCAGGTGTCTTATTTTCTTCTTAAACTGCAGCAGAGACCTCAGAAACCCTCAATAATGACTTGGCAATCTCAGGATTATCTAAGTTATTCAGAGACATCAGTAAATACAGTAATAATGCTCAGCCTACACTGCACATGATTGTCTTTCCTGCTATTGCAGGCTCAGTCTCTATATTCAAATTCAACATTAGTTAGAAGCAATTTCAGATCCCTTCTGTGCATTCTACAAGAGACACAGCCCCAGCAATCTCAAAAAGATCAGTGCTGCGATCCTCTGTATCATCTGATTCTTCAGAGACAGGTGCTGGAAATGTTCCTTACAGTAACAGGGCAACCTGGTCCTGAGCACAGCGAAGAACAAATGAGACTTCACATTCTGTTTGATTAATTAACTCCCAAATGATATACAAATGACAGAATAATCACTTACAAGGAAGAAAAGATGAGGACGTTGTAATTGATGTTTAGAGCTCTCTTTACCTCATGTTTAATTTACACTTTTCATCACTGCAGTCTCTGGCCAGGGCAAACCAGTAGTCTAATCACTTTCTGCTCATTAATATAATTCTAAAACTATCAAAGATGCCTGGTAATAGCACTGTTACTCTTTTTGTTTTGTTTTGTTTTGCTTTAGGAGGGGATGTTGCTTTTTTGTCTTGCAGATGGAAGCAACATTTCTCAGTGCATGATATTGAAACTCCGTTTCTACGATACAGCAGCTGGGGGTTTGCAAGTGGTACTGCAATTATATGACAAAACACACTGAACATATAAACTTATGTACACTTACCCCACCTTTAAATTAATTCAAATGCAGTTTATTTGTCCATGCAACAGTTAATTTTATAAGTAACACATCATCTCCCTATGCCATTCTAATGTAATCTGATAACCTGTCCTTCTAAACAACACAAAAGTCCAAGTAAGCATTGTATTGGGTGCTCCTGCTGATCTAAATGAAAATAAACCATGTCTGTGCACAAGATCATGGGACAGTGCTGATGATCTATCTACGCACAAAGCTAATGTAAAGAATTGGCAATATAAGGTGATGCTTCACAGTTCTGTTCTAGAGGCAGTTTGTTCAGTATTTTCATCAGTGATGTGGATACAGCGACTAAAAATTGGCTCATGACACCAAACTGTGAGGTCTTGACTCTCCCAAGAGACCTTGCAGGATATCTAGATAGGTTGGAACATTGAGCAATCACCAGTGGCATGAAATTTAGCAAGACCAAATGTGGGATTCTGCACTTTGGGTGGGCTCACTCTGGACACAAGTACAAACTGGGAGAGGAGTGGCTGGAGATCAGCCCTGCAGAGCAGGATCTGGGGTGCTGGTTGGCAGCAGGCTCAGTGTGAGCCAGCAGTGTGCCTGGGGCAGCCAAGAGAGCAAACTGCATCCTGGGGGGCATCAAACACAGCACAGCCAGGCAGTCAGAGAGAAGATTATCCTGCTGTATTCAGCACTGGTGTGGCCTGAGCTGAGCGCTGAGTCTGTGCTGGGTCACTCCGTTTGAGAAGGATGTGCTGGTCCTGGATTGTGTCCAGAGGAGGGCACCAAAGCTGAGGAAAGGGCTGGATAGTATGCCCCATAAGGAGTGGCTGAGGACCCTAGACTGGTCTCATTTGCAGAAAGAGAGGCTGAGGCTGACCTCATTGCTCTCCAGAGATTCCTGAGGAAGGGGAGGGGAGAGGGAGGCGCTGAGCTCTTTCCTCTGGGATCCAGTGATAGGGCATGTAGAAATGGATCAAAGCTGTATCAGGGGTGGCTTGTAATGGACACTACTGAAAGGGTGATTGTATTAGTTTGAAAAACAAACCAGTGGGAGGCACCAAGTCAGAATAACAATTTAATAGGGAAATTAAAAAAACAAAGGCAGAAAACACTGGGTTAAACTGACAGAGTCAGGATACAACCTGACACCCTGTTAGTCAGGGTGGCAATAGCAGTCCAGTAAGATGGTGGCTGCAGTCCTCCTGAAGTGGTGGATGTGGTTCTGTCGAAGCAGTGGTCCAGTAGAAGTGTCTGCTCTTCCTCAGAAGGTCCGGTGATGGCTATGTAGCTCCTGTCCTCTGGGAAATCCAGTGGAAAAGGGTGTCCGTGGTGTTCAGAATCTCAGATTATGTCCAGGATGGAATGCTTGGTTCCTCCCTCTGGGTGGAGCATCTCACAATGGGATGATGAGTCATGAGGCCAGGTGTTGATGGGCTCATTAACAGAAGATAGTCCAGAGGGAGGAGGCAAGGAAACACTGCCCCACCTGATTTCAACAGCTCATGAGGACAGTAATAGAATATACTGCAACCCAGGACAGTGATCAAACACTGGAACAGACCATCTAGAGAGGCGATCGAAGCCCTATGTCTGTTGGTGTTCAAGAGACATTTGGACAATGCCCTTGACACCGTGCTTTAAATTTTGGTTGGCTCTGATGTGGCTGGACAGTTGTACTGGATGATTATTGCAGTCCCTTTCCAACTTGAATATTTCATTTGTGTTGACTTGACCCTGGATGGATGTCCCGAGCCCACCAAAGCCATGCTATTACTCCCCTCCCCAACTGGACAGGAGAGAGGAAAATCTAACAAGAAGTGCATGAGTTGAGATAAAGACACTGAGAGATCATTCACCGATTACTGTCCAAGACAAAATAGACTCAACTTAGGGAAATTAGTTGAATTTATTGCCAATCAAAACCAAAGCAGGATAATGAGAAGTAAAACAAATCTGAAATAAATCTCTCTCCCCCTCATCCCTGCTTCCCAGGCTTAACTTTATTCACGATTCCCTACCTCCTCCCTCCAGCAGGACAGGGAGATAGGCACGGGGGATTACGGTCAGTTCATCTCAGGTTGTTTCCACTGCTACTACTTCCTAAAGGGGAGGACTCCTTCCCCTGCTCCAGCATGCTCCCTACAGTCTTCCATGAACTTCCCACTGTGAGTCCTTCCATGTGTTACAGTTCTTCATGAGCTGCTCCAGTGTGGGTCCATGTGATGCAGTCCTTCAGGAACAGGCTGCTCCAACATGGATCCCCCATGGGTCACAAGCCCTACCAGTAAATCTGCTCCAGTGTGGGCTTCCCAGAGGTCAAATCCTTCTTTCAGGCATCCACTGCGATCTTCCATGGGCTGCAGGTGGATCTTTGCTTCACCATGGATCTCCACGGGCTGCAGGGCCACATTCTGCCTCACCATGGTCTGCATCACAGGCTGCAGGGGAATCTCAGCACTGGCACCTGAAGCACCTCTTCAGGGCATTGGTGTCTTCAGAGCTGTTCTTCCCACATAGTCTCACTATTCTCTTCTGTGGGTGCCAATACTTCTGCACAGTAGCATATTTCTTTTCCTTCTCTAATATGTTACCTTAGACTAGCTACCAGAGCTGCTGATGAATTTGGTCTCAGCCAGAAATGAGTTCAACTTGGAGCCAGCTGGCCTTGACTCTGTGGGATATAGAGGAAGCTTCCAGCAGCTTCCCACCAAAACCATCTCCGTAGCCCACTCCCCCGCTGCCAGAATCTTGTCACGTCATGAATCATTGTCAATACACTCCC
>VZTI01002737.1:116090-132942 GCA_013397865.1 Struthidea cinerea
CTCTCTCACCCTCCCCTGCCACAGCTGGGCAGAGGAGGGAAAAGACAAAAAAATTGACAAACGCTTCATGAGTGAGATAAGGACCGGGAGAAACTCTTCAAGGGCGAAACAGGCTCAACTTAAGTTGTGAAGTGAATTTATTACTAACAGAATCAGAGGAGGATAACGAGAAATAAAATAAGCCCTTAGAACACCTTCCCTCCCAGCCCCTCCCTCCTTCCCACCNGGCTTCACCGACCACTGACTGGTGGCAAAAGGCAAGCGGCGGTGGCAAAGGCAAAAGCCAAAGGGAAAAAGCGCTCCTATGCGGTGTGCAGGCTCCTTTATAAGTTGGGGTCGCCTTAACTGCCCGCCCCTGTCCGGCCCCCATGGCCCCAGCGGGTTGGTGCTTTGCTGGATGAGGTAAGGCCTTCTCGCCAATCGGCTCGGGCTGCTAGGGGACAGCAGGCTGATGTCATCGCCTCAGAAGAAAAGGCGGGAAGGCTCCTCAATAGTATTCATCGCTGCCATGGAGGCGAGTTACAGGGGTGGTAGTTGAGGGCTATTTTTGGTAAGTGCCGTTAGGAAGCCTGGTGGAGCTGGTTTGGATCTTTAACTTAAGGAAGTTAGGATTTTTAATAAAACTTGAATTACACTTTATAGAACAAGTTGAAATGTACAGAGAGCAACATTAAAAACTGGAATCATAAAGTTTCTAACATTTTTAACAATAAAGTTTGTAATTTTGGCTTAAATGCTTGTGGGAGAGAAGGCTACTTCTTGGGGATGTCTGGGATAGACTTATGCTTTGATGGAGCAGCCTTTAATATTTTTAATTATAATTAACTTGAAACTTAACAATTAACATTAAACAGCTAACTTTCACATTAAACTTGTAAACAGTTAACTAGGTAAAGGGGGTGTCACAGATGGGCAAACTCTCAAGCAAAAGACCAACTATGATTTTCATTTATGACACTTCCCACAGGAGACAGTTCTCCATGAACTTCTCCAGCATGGTTCCAATCTCATGAACAGCAGTCCTCCCAAAACTGCTGCAATGTGAGTCCATCCCACAGGCACACAGTCTTCCCAAAACTGCTGTGGCATGGGTCACTCTTCCACAGGGTGCAGTCCTCCAATACAGGCTGCTCCAGCCTGGAAGCAAGGGCCCTCTCTCTCCACTGGGTCTCCTACTGGATCACAGCCTCCTCCAGGCATCCACCCGCTCCGGCACGGGCACCTCCCCCAGGGGCTGCGGGAGGGTCTCTGCATCCCACATGGATCCCCATGGGCTGCCGGGGCACAGCTGCTTCTCCATGGTCATCACCACGGCCTGCAGAGGAATCTCGGCTCCGGTGCCTGGAGCACCTCCTGCCCCTCCTTCTCCACTGACCTTGGTGTCTCCATGTTGTTTCCCTCACATGTTCTCACCTCCTCCTCTTCTCTGACTGGAATCCAAAATCTTGTGACTTTGTTTTGATTTTCTTCTTAAATATGTCATCACAGAGGCATTACCAGCCTCTCTCCTTGGCCCAATTTTGGCCAGCAGCATGTCCACCTTCAGAGCCATCAGGGATTGGCTCTGCCAGACATGGTGGGAAGCTTCCAGCAGCTTCCTCACAGGAGCCATCTTTGTGACCCCCCTGCTACCTAAAACCAGGCCGTGCCAATCCAATACAGACATCAAGGTACAGAGATATTAAATACGAAAATTAGCATGGGTAGCACTAAAGAACCTCCTGAAATTAGTCAAGTGGGACAGCTTTAAGTAAGTATTTAATTTAGCAACAGAGAGCTTGTGCAATGTGATCTCAAGCACATACAGGAAAATATAACTGAAAATTCCTATTTATTGGGGGGCTGAGGGGGAGTGGGGGGGAAGTATCTAGGAAAAGAAGCAGTTGACTAAAAGACACATGTTGGAATCCCAGGTATGCCGTGCTCTGCCCCCTGACTAACAATTAAATTTCTACTGCAGATTTGATTTACTTTGTTAAAAACAAACAAACAAACAAACAAACAAACAAACAAAAAAACCAAAAAACCACCAACAACAACAAAAATCTGAACAGCTGATATCTGAAAAAGAAACATCAGTCTCCCAAGTCAGCATCTTCCTGCTGGGTGTCACCTTCTAGAAGAGCATTAGTTCTATGTCAGAAAGATTTTCTCTTGCCAAATGCCAAATGTTAATCCTACAGAGATCAAGTCAAGTAAAAAGTTTGACCAGATGTCAGGCTCTAGCCATTGCATTCTTTCTAAAAGAAAACAAGAAATAGACTCATTTAGATCGCAAGAATGATTTCCAGTGTGACAAGGCGATGTTTTTCAAAAGACTAACTAATGTAAGAAATGGTCTGCTCTAGTTCAGAGACACGGCACAGAAAAGCTGCTAAGCTTAAATACATATCTTTATCTGTATCTGTCTAAATAGCTGAGTGTCTAGATAGATAGACAGGTAGGTAGAGCCTTTGTTTGTACTTACAGGCCGATGGCTAACATCGGGATTTTCAGACAAGTGCCTTCCTTATATTAACAAAGAAGTTAATGTCTGAAGAGTGGTTATTAAACTGTGAGTGAGAAAAATACATGAATGACATACTTTTCTTGGAATTAAAAGTTTCCAGTTTGCCACGAAAGCTAATTCACAAACTCTGGCTTTTATAGTTTTATTTTTAGGGAATTTGTTATAACTAACTCACTCCAACGTGTTCATATCCTACCAGAGCATAGTTGTTACAGTCCATTGTGGATAAAAGTGGTCATAGACAATGATGATGGACTACAATTCTATTCAGCTTCAGACAAACAAGTAAGAAACAATTTGTATGCTGTAAATCTATTGCTTCCAGACTTTTGAGAAAACAGACATGCATTTCAGCAGGGTGTTTTTTGCCTGTTACCTTCCACACATCTGTCTGTTCTCTGCAGCAAACCAAGCAAAAGCACGGGAGAACCTTGCACTTTGGTGTCTTTTTTTCCTCCGTTCATAGTTTTGCTTAATTTTCCCTAAGACTTATGATACTATTTCTCTCTGTCTCTCCCCAGAGGAAATTTTGAAGTTTTTGAGTGGTGCTGCAAAGGCAGAATGTGCAGCTTTGCTCCAACAATACTAATGTGTAAGACAACAGGAACTATCATTCCTAACATTTCTTTGCACACTCAGATTATTGGTACTCTTGTAGAGACATTAAATTATATCAACTGGATCCCAAAGCAATCCACAACCTAGGCCTCTTTCAGGATTACTGCACAGTTGTCCCTTTTTAGTCACCTAAAAAGTGCATGCTATGCTATGCTTGAATTACACTTACCAGAAAAGGGCCTGAAGAAGAGACAGGACGATACAAAGAAAAGTACAAAGAGAAGTACCTGAACTTTTATTAACGTATTTCAATACAAAACCTGAGTTTGAGTCCTCAGGTATGGTGAAAAATTTGCTTTTTAGATAGTGATGACATAAATCTGGGTAAAACTTTTAGCTGTGTAAAAGCCGTTCTCCCATTCACAACACACACACACACACACACAGAGGAAAATATAGAAAATGCTCCTTCACACATATAAATTGCACCTTTGATGACCAACATCAAAAATGCAACATTCTCCTGCATGGACCAGCTCAGCAAATAAGGCCCCTATGTGCTTGCCTCCATGATCCTACTGTTTTTGTGTACAACTTTCTTCCAAAGGGATCCCTTTTTAATTCTACCAGCGGTATTACTGCAGCACATTTTATCAGACAGACTCTCTTAAACTCAGAATCAAAAAGGTAGGTTCAGATTAGTAAACACATAACACTATAGACATCTCAGTGGCAGCCTGCCTGCTGATTTTTTTTCCTTTTGCAGTGAATGGCATGAAATATGTAAAATTTGCTAGATCTCCAGTAAGAAGGCTTTTATTCCAGCAAAAGGGAATGTAACCAGGAGCTGCCTGCTGGCCATACACACTGGGAAGCTCTTTCTGTTGTGGGCCATGGCTCCCCTTTCCCTGAGCTTCTCACAAGCAGTCACACATCAGCCCTCCCCTGACTGTACCTCTGATGTCTAGCAAAAGTGGAATCATAATTGTCTTTCATCTGGGCACTAAAGTAGTTGGATAGGGTTTTTGAAGTGCCTGGGACATGTCACTCTGCGTATATCACCAGCATTGTAGCAGGGTAGTTGCAAATGGGTAGGAGAAAAGAGCAGGAAAAATTAAATAAATGAAAAATTCTGACAGATTTATACATTCCCTGTCTTGTCTTCTGCAGTGGCATTCAGTTTAGTCCGTAACTTCTCTTTTAATCTGTCAGGGTAGATCTTGTGACAGGTCAAGAAAAAAACTCCAGTGATATTTTCTGTTTCCTTTTAGCCAGGCTGGAACAGTAAGACAGTGTTATAATGTTCCTCTGAAGCACGAACACAACCAGCTATGAATAGGATGCTAAGGAAATTATGCAACATAGATGTGCAATTCCAGTCACTTCTGTACTCAGTTAGAAAGTGCGTGAATTGTGAACAAATTGATTGCATCTTTCTAAAGCCTGCTCCCTTAGTAATGCTCATTGCTTCAACAAAGAAGGGAACACCTCAACATTGCTATCAACATATACATATTAACAGGGGATTTTTTTAAAATACTTGTCTGGCAAAAGTGCATTCTTGTCACTTTGGGCATCAATTACACAAACATCAGATATGCTCAGCACTTGCAGCAAAATACGTACGAACATCTTTTGCACTTACATGTAAGTATGGACTTATCTTGCAGAAAAATACAACCAAAAAATGGCCTGATTTCCCATGGCAGAAGTGGTCTGGTTTGAAAGAAGGGATAACAGGCATAAAAGAAAAAGTGTTGGATTATTTTCTGCTTTCTTCTGAAAATGTGTATGCTTTCCAAACTTTCCAATAATGAAAAAGCATTTCAGTAACACACTTGGAAAATGCAAAATTATCCTTGGCTAATTGTCTTTTTCTGTGTAATACCAGTTCAAATGTCTTCCTTTTACACATCTTTGTTAAGAGAAATCTGTACAAAATAGATGTAACTCCATCTGATGCTTGTAACTCCAAGTCAGAACAACTTGAACTCTGATTTTACAGTTGCTATTCCTGTAACTCCAAGACTAGCCTGAGCTTGTATTTCTACTCTCGACATTTAAATAAGTAACAGAATTTTTTGCATCAATACCTGAATGAACATCAGACAGTAGCAAAGCCCATCCTGATGTCTCATGGACATACCAAATGGATTAGTTAATGTTAGTATTACAGAAAACTTCTTGTGAAATACATCCAAATATTTAAAAAAACCCAAACCTCACAAACCCCAGAAAACCATGAATTCTTTAAACTCTTCAGGTTCAGGGGCATGGGCTGTTAAGCCCATGACAAGACACCTGATCGCAGTTTCCATCATTCATCCAACAGACCAGGAAGGAGGGTCAAGGGAGCAGCTAACAGAAAAATAAGAAATTCCCATGAGATTTAGTGAGATATAGCTTCCTACAGAACCTTGACAGGATTTCACTAGAGTTTTCTCAAACACACGTCACCTTATGAATATTGGAAATATTTTGAAAATTATAATTGGAGAAAACATATTACATTGTGAGTTTTTCATCCAGTTGTCTTATTCCAAGATGGTCTCAACTACAGATTGCCTGAGACACCCATAGAAAAAAAGATCAAAGCCACAAGAAATGAAGATTTTTCTTTTTAAAAGTACCAGATTCTTACTCTGTCAAAGTAAAGCGTTAGAATTTTGACTATTTTATACCAAAAGTGCATTTCAAGGCACAGAAATCATTATCCAACCAGAATTTCTCCAAATTACTGGGACTTGCTTGAACATGGGCTCAAGAGAAGTTTCTTGTGAATTGCCCTTTATGAGTTACCTCATGTGAAATGATAGCTGTTGCAGTAGGCTAGGTGTAGTTTAGCAGCTGCAGCCTTCCCTGGGAGCGCAGCGGGGCTTCCTAGGGCAGGACAGCCATTCCGTCCTCCCGCAGTCCCTTCCAGATGGCCCCGCACTCTTGCTCTCTCAGCTGTCAGCCTTTACAACACAGTGATGGCGAAGGAGGTCAGAAGGGTCACGCCACATGAGGGTTTCAGAGGATCTTTAATAGTCACATCTTGACCAGCATCCCCCAGAATCAGAGAGACCACATGGGCAGAGAGCAGGGGGGTTTTGTCAGGTCGCAGGCGTGGTACATGATCGGGGTTGGGGTACAGAAAACAACAGGGAGGGCCCGAGGGAGTGGCCAGGGCCAAGAGGCAAGGGAAAGGTGGGGGAACAATGTAAACCAAACCTCACAGAGAGCAGACACCTGGTACATCGCTCAAAGTGTGATAAGGTTTGTTGTTTTGCTAGCTTTAAAAGTTCGCTTCAGAACCCCAGGGAAGCATTCAGATTGTTAGGGAGAATTTATTTGACTCAGATAAAAGTCCCCGAAGTGACCATGACCTGTCTCCAGCAAATGTGCAGATCCATTCCCAGAAATAATTCCTCTAGATAAGAGGTTACTTTAGTTACACTACGTTATGCAGATCATTGCGTACTCACTGACTTGGAAGGAGAAGGGTGAAGCTTTGCCACTGCAAAGGTCAGGTTTTTGACTTTTTTTGCTTTCTCCCTCTCAAATTCTTGCAAATAGAAGAGGATTAGGAGAAGAGGTTAAGGTTGCTGACAACTGCCGATCATTTGGAAGGATGATTTCAGCTATGTCCTAGAGCCTCCATGCATTTTTTCCACAGAAGTATTTTGTCACAGCTGTCAAGCTTCCCCTACCTTCCCAAGTAAATCGTCTGAATGATTTGTAGAAACTAGCTGTAACTCCTCACTCAGCAATGCAATATGTGCGGGAAGGTTCTTGAAAAATAGAAAATTAAACTGATGGATTGCTTGGTTTGAAAACTGTCAGAGCCCTCCCTGGAGTAGCTCCGCTTGAAGCAGATGAACTTGGCCTGCTGTTGCTCAGCATACTGATTATTGACATGGGAGTGTGGGCTAGAGGGTACAAACACAGTGCAAATCTGATGACAGTCCTGACCCCAGTCAAAATTGGAGAGGACTGTACCCACAGGTGATTTTCATGTGAACTTCCTAAATTAACATATTTGAAGAGAAGAATTTGGCCTAGAAAGAGAAACACAGGAGGTAGTGGTATAGCCAGGTAGTTATAATTCAATATAGAGAAGGACAAGCCATTTATTTGATAGGCAAAATTTTAGCTGCTGTACCCAGAGATGATTTGCAGAGGAAGGGCCCTGGATTTAGGCGGCTATTAACAGAACAGTGTGGGGTGGCAATGAAGTATCCAGCCCTACTCTTTCAACTGCCTGGAACATGTGAGCTTTCCCAGCCGCTCTTCTGCATCTGTCCTAAAAAATGTGGTCTGTTTTCATAATATGAAAAAAACCATCATCAAGCTCTACAGCTTTTGCTGTTAACAAAAAAAAAACAAAAATAATGACACCAAAAACCCAAACAAACAGACAAAACCACAAAACAACCCAAACAAACAAAACCAAAACAAAAAATCCGAAACAAAACAACAAAAATCTGCAAACAAACAAACAACACAAAAAAAAAAAAAAATCTGACCTCATCTCCACAGAACTGAACAGAACTGATTCTGTGTAACAGATTTTCTTTTGGTGTGCCTGGAAACAAACCCATGGTATGTCCCTCTCTCCACTTTCTTAATTCCCTCTCTCACTTTGATGCAGTCTGCTTGTCTCAAAACAAGCTACCCATTTCCTCCATGGCCACACAACCCACCTTTCTCTGTCCTTAGTCTCCCCAGCTAAACTGCAGTTTATCTGTCTGCCAAAGATGTTTTGGGTCCATTCCCTGCCCTGATGGGAAATTGAGGACAATCCCCACCTTTGAATTCCTGTACACCATCAAGTGTTATAGCTGGGGATAAAAGAAGAATTAAATATTACAGAGAGTACTGGTTTAGAGAAAGAAGTATTTAAACTGGTGATGCCTATCCCCATTTCCAGCTATCACTATTTCTAGAGCTTCTTGATTCACAGCAGGACCTCCATGGGACATTTTGCCAACTGGAAGCAGCAGGAAATATCAGTCAAAAAACAACATGTAAATGCTGTAGTTCCCTACAGTCAACATTCTATTTTAATAGAACGTTCATCTTCATTACATCATTTCATACCTCTGACAAAGCTGCTTGTCACTCAAATGAATCCAACCATGCTACATCCTTCAGTTTAATTTGGTTTTGGTTTAGTGAATAGCAAAACAACTGTCTGAGGCTTGCTTTTCTCTGACAGTGGCTGGTAAAAGCAAGAAAAAAGTGAATTTAAAAATGTTTATCAAATCTCAATGCTTCATTTAGCTTAACTTTTCTCTGAATGCAATGACACTTATTTGTATAATTAGTAATGTATGATAGTATTTCTCTCCTGATTTTTCCCCCTCTCACAGCATCCTATGGCCTCCACACTTAAGTCATTTGGAAACCGAACTTTTTTCCCTCTTAGGCAAGGGGGAGGTCTGAGAACACATTGTGCAATGCCAAATCAGAGCAGTGAGGTAATACCTCCTGTCCAAAATCCTCTTCTTGCCTTCTTTTTGGTCCAATTTGCTGCTAGTTCTTGCTTGGTAAACTAGTAAACTGAACTCCAGGTTCCACCATGCCACAATCAGCAATCTTCTCTAATTTGGTTTTAAAAAGATAAAAGGAACCTTTGAACTATGACATTTCAAAAAGAAAATGTCCTGAGTATCATGGCGAACAACCATGGCAAACCAATCTCACTGTTCTTCAGTTGGGCTGCAGGTGATTTATAGGATTTTCTGCTGGCTGAAGACCTAATGGAGTAAATCTTTCTTGCATGAAGTAGAAGAGGAAAATGCTCTCTCAAAAGCCTTTTCCTCAGCTTTGCCTGCAATCCACAAGAAACACTTCATCTGGCATTTCTTGAAAAGGAAATGGGGACATGGGAATTGAATAAAAATAAGGAAAATGTATTCCTCCCCTTTGGTGTTTCAACATCAGCACATAACCATACAATCATAGAATCTCTCAAACTGGAAGGCCCCCACCCATAAGGACTATCAAGTCCAACTCCCTGATCCATCAGGACTACCTCAAACTAAATCACAAGACTATGAGATGATGATCCTTGAAATCTGACAGCTTTGGTGCCCTGACCATTTCCCTGGGGAACCCTTCTCCAGTGACCAACCACCTTTTCAGTGAAGAACCTTTTCCTGCTGTCAAATCTGAACTACCTCTGAAACATCTTCATTTAACTTCCTCATGTCCCATTGCTCTGTTGCACGTGATGAACTGCAGGACATAGCTGGCACTTTTGTGTGCCAGGGGACACAGGGCATACCTTCTAGCCCTTTCAACAGCTTGGTTTGGACACATTTTAGTACACTGACATCATCCTTCTTAGATGGTGGGGCCCAGCACTGCACACAGCTCACAAGGTGAGGTGGCACCAATGCCAAATACAGCAGGATCATCACCTCTTTTGACCATCTGGCTGTGCTGTGTTTGATGCACCCCAGGATGCAGTTTGCCCTCTTGGCTGCCCCAGGCACACTGCTGGCTCACAGTGAGGCAGCTGCTGACCAGAAATGCCAGAACCCCTAATGAAAGGCTGACCTCCAGCAACTCCTCTCCCAGTTCATACTTGTGTCCAGAGTTACTCCATTCCATGTACAGAATCACATAATCACAGAATATGCTGAGTGGGAAGGGACCCATCGGGGTCATCAAGTCCAACTCCTGGCCCTACGCAGGATACCCCAAGGATCACACCATGTGCCCGACAGCATTGTCCAAACTGTTCCAGTGCCAAACACCCCTGAGTGAAAAACTTTTTCCTGATACCCAGGTTAAACTTCCCCTGACTCAGCTTCATGTCATTTCCTTGGATCCTGTTACTGGTCACCACAGAAGACATCAGTGCCTGCCCTTCCTCTTCCCCTCATGAGGAATTTGTAGACTGCCATGAGGTCTCCCCTCAGTCTCCTCTCCTCCAGGCTGAACAGACCAAGTGACTTCAGTGTTCCTCATATGGCTTCACTTCAAGGCCCTTCACCATCTTCGTTACCCTCCTCTGGACACTCTGTAAGAGCTTTGTATCTTTGTTGTATTGTGGCACCCAGACCTGCCCCCAGCACTCGAGGTGAGGCCGCCCCAGTGCAGAGCAGAGCGGGACAATCCCCTCCCTTGCCCGGCTGGTGATGCTGTGCCTGATGCCCCCCAGGACACGGGTGGCCCTCCTGGCTGCCAGGGCTCTGCTGACTCATATTCAACTTGTCATTGACCAGGACCCACAGGTCCCTTCCTGTGGTGCTGCTCTCCATCATCTCATTCCCTAGCTTATACACACAACCAGGGTTGTCCCATCCCAGGTGCAGAATCTGGAATTTTGATTTATTAAATTTCATGCCACTGATGATTGCCAATAGTCCAATCTCAATCCCTCTGCTAGGCCTCTCATGCCTCAAGAGAGTCAACAGCACATTCCAGATTGGTATCACCATTACAATTGTCATAGGGGTGTTCAGCTCCTGCATCCTGATCATTGATGAAAATAGTGAACAGAACCAGTCCTAGGATTAAGCCCTGAGGAACTCCACTGGTGACAGGTCAGCAACTACATGTGGTCCCATTCACTCCAACCCTTTCTTTCAATTAGTTCTTCATCCAGCGCATTGGAGACCTGGTCATTTCATAGTTGGACAGTTTGTCCAGAAGGATGCTGGGAGAGACAGCATCAAAGCCTTACCAAAAGCCAGAAAAATTACAACCACCATCTTCATCCATGAGGCAGGTCACCTTGTGGTAGAAGGATATCAAAATAGTTAAACAGAACTCACCCCTGGTGAACCTGAGTTGACTGTGTCTGATGCTTGCATTGTTCCTTCAGTAGTACCCAGCATGACGTTCATAATTTTTCCAGGAACCAAGGTTAGACTGACGGGGCTGCAGTCACCCAAGGTATTATGGACTAGCTGTTTGCTGGACATTTTGTCCAGAAGATTACTGTGAAAGGCAGTATCAAAACCTCCTGAAATTCACAAAAAACCTCACATCTACTTACTTATTTTAGTCAGCTAGATGGTTGGTCTTGTCTTAAAAGGAAATCAAGCTGTTTAAGGAGGATTTTACCCTTGTGAACTCATTCTGGCTATGACCAGTGACTGAGTTGCCTCTCAAGTGCTTTTCAGTAACTTTCAGAGCAACCTTCTCCATTATTTTACAAGATACTGAAGGGGGACTGGTAGGCCTGTAATTAACAGGGGATTCCTTCTTGCCCTTCTTGAAAACTGGGACAACACATGTTGGTTTACCATCTACAGGGACCTCTCCAGATTACCAGACTGTTGAAAACTAATGGAGACAGGCCCCATGGTGCCATCTCCCATCTCTTTCAGTAGCCTGGGATGAATCCCTTTGGGCTCCAGAGGTCTGTGCACATCCAAATAGAGCAGCAAGTCTCAAAAAACTTCTGGGTTGTCTGTGAGTTTATCATCCTCTCTGAGATCCAGAGTCTTCTGCCACAGGGCTTCCAGGGTCTCAGGGCCCATCACAGGTGTCAAAGACAAAGGTGAAGAAGGCATTAGATTTCTTTACCTTGTCTACATCCTGATCTGTAAACTGACTGAACTCATGAAGTAACAATGTTATCTCTCTGATCCTGCTTTTGCTATTAACATATTTTGAAAAGTCTTTTTTGTTGTCCTTCACAATGCTGGCCAGCAGTGATGATCAAAGCTGAAGCTGTACCTTACAGAAGTCGACTGAACTGGTGCAATGTCTTGAACGGACAAGACCTGCATCTGTGGAGGTAGGGAATTCTGTGACCTCTGCAGAGGATAGGAACAGCCTGGAGCAGAGATCTTCCAGAGGTATTAGGTCTGATCCCCAGATTCATTCTGACCATCTTCACAGCTACAAACCTTGCATTTAATTCAGAACTTTGAAATCTCTCAAAAACAGGTATTTCCACAAAAAAAAAAAAAAAAGAAAAGAAAAAAAAAAAATCTTCAAGAAGCAGAATTTAATGAAAAAATGAAAAACATAGAAATAATTAATTTACTTATTATCAGGATCAGACTAGTCAAATCAATAATGATTGCTCCTTAAATGGACCTTAAGAAGTTTTCTCTAACATTAACTGCCACTGGTGACCCACACAAAATATAATTGCATTGCAATTTATGATTGATCCAATTCCTGTAACCTAAAACTGATGAGAGAAATGAAAAAAAAAGAAAAGAAAAAAGCAGAAGTGTGAGTTATATAACTGTTTATTTTCCAGAATTCAAAATATTCAATTTGTTCATAACTAAATGACAAACAAAAATGCAAAAAATAGTTAAAAATTCTGGGAACAAAATAACATTAAAAATAAAATTCTTTTAAGTAAGTCTCCTCTGTATTCAGTACTCTATTTCGCCAATTTGTATAAGGCATTCATCACTGAAATAAAGGTTTACTTGTAATGAACGCATTACACAGTAAAATATAATTTCATACATTAAGGCTACAATAATGTAGGAGAAAGTTTCACACAAGATTCTGAATTTACCCAAAGTAACTCCATTACTTTACATATAATTACTATTAAATTGACTTACAATGTAATTGATATACACAAAAAAAAAAGAGGCACTTTTCCACTTAGTAACTATAGAAATAATATTACTTATCTCTCAGATACATTTGTGTTTAAATCTCATAAATGCCAAAGTATTCTAATTCCACCCCCAACTTCACATAACAACCTAAATCAAAAAATATGTATGTAAGAAATTACCTGCTCTGTTTCAAGTTGGACAGGGCAAAAATAGGTGATATTTTTATTTTTAAAAAGATTCTACTTCAGTGTCTACCATCCTCCCTGAAATTGGCCTTTGATACCACTCGCAAACAAATGACAAGATTTTTATGAAATCTAGGATTTATATAATGGTTATTTTTACCTATTGACACAGGTGGCACCAGATTGCAGAGAGTATCAGAGCACTTCCAAGTGGTGGCATTCTACTTCCATCAGCTGTGACAGCACTGACGCCAACGGCCACCAGGTTTCTCCGTGTGCAGCAACCCCACAACAGATATTCTGCTTGTTCGGAGTCCACTGTTTACCTTGCAGACTTCATTGTTCCCCCTTTGCTATCTTCTGGCTCTAACATCAGCCAATAACTTCCTCTACAGAAATACTTTCAGAAATCTTGCTGAAATATCACGATTTGTAAAAATACTGCAGTCTTTGTATTCCACTTTCACTTTCTTTCACTTCAGCCATAGTTCCAGGGTTTTCTGCCAGGTCACGTTTTGCTTGCACTTCTGCAGCAAGAATAGTATCTGTTCAAAAGCATAAAGTTGGCAAATTTGCAAAGATATACACTGGGAAATTTGACAAAATTGTGATGGTGTTCCTGCTCCTGGTAGAGATATATTTGCATTGTCCGGACTTGCTGGTGAAGATCACTTATTAATTAAGCTAAATTCAAAACTCTGCCTGGTGAATAAGACAGATTGACAGTCTTCAACGCAAAGCTCTCGCTCATGGATGTTGTAAGCACTTTCCCTGAGAGCTCAGCCGAGGCTTCTAGGACAGGGCAGAATTTCTCTGCCCTTCCACACGGCTCGGCACTTTGCTCCGGCCAGCTGTCAGCCTTACAAACACAGCGCCGACAAAGGAGGTGAGAAGGGTCTCTCCATGGGGGTATTAGAAGGTGTTTAATCATGGCATCTGGTCCATGCACTTCCCCGACGTGGAGAGTGAGAGACCTCGTGGCCAGGGAGCAAGGCCTTTTTCCCCAGGACTCAGGGGTGGTACAAGGGTGCGGTTGGGGCACAGGAACCAACAGGGAGAGCCCGAGGGAGGGGCCAGGACTGGGGGCAGGGGGAAAGGTGGGGGAGCAATGCAAACTGAACCCCACACACGAAAGCCGCTGCCTACAAGCATCCTTGAGTTCACTCATTCAGAAAGGTGTCTCAGTAAAAAAAGTCTGCATGTGAGACAGTTGTCAAGACTCTTTTGTAGCCTGCAGAAAGTAAATGGCACTTTTAAGGCATGTTTCATCCCCCTCAATGTTCAGAGTAGGTCAGATTATTCTAATAGAAGCAGTTTTTCTACAGCAAATGTAAAGTGAGTTGAGGCAGTAACTAAGACCAAGAGAATGGTTTGTCTTCATAGATCAAGGTCTATTACAGTGTCACTCTATAAATGACCAGTAATGAGTTTAACTGTAGGGAACAGGTCAGGGAAACTGTTGGCTATCAGAGAAGGTCTGTTTTTATCATAATATGAAGTATGTTTTTAAGGATACAAACAAGACCTGGCAGTGTGGGCAAGACTGGATAATGACAGCGTCTTATGTCATTATTGTGCCATAAAATGTCATATATTTTATGATGTGACAGCCCACATGGCCACAAATTTTGATAAGTTTCCTTTTTTCTAATAATCCATGCTGTCCATACTTTAAATACTATATCTAGCTTTGTTGTTGTCTGGTACACAGAAGAGCCCACAAATTTAGAAAATCATATCTTATCTTCTAAACCATTAACAACCTTGATTACAGACAAAAAATATTTCCTTCAAAATTTCATGTTTTGAGGCCATCCTGACTTAAAGCAAAAAACAGCCAATGAAATGCATCTGTCCTGGTTGAGGCAGGGATAGAGTTCATTTTCTTCCTAGTAGCAGGTATGGTGCCATGTTTTGGATTCAGTGTGAGAATAACGTTGATAACACACTGATGGTTTGGCTGTTGCTGAGCAGTGCTTACCCTGAGTCAAGGACTGTCCAGTGTCTCATGCTCTGCCAGTGAACAGAAGCTTCTGCCAGAAGCTGCTAGGGAGCACATCCAGGACAGGAGACCTGAACTGGCCAAAGGAATATTCCACACCGTGAAAAGTCATGCCCAGTATATAAACTGGGGAGAGCTGGCCAGGAGAGACAGACTGTTACTTGGTCAGCAGGTGGTGATCAATTGTATTTTGTATCACTTGTCTTTCTTAAACTTTAGTCCTGTCTTTTTTTGTTATCTCCCTCCTCATTATTTAGGGGTTTAGTGGGTTGTTTGGGCTTTTTTTTAAACAGTATTTCAATTACTAAATTGTTCTTAACTCACAGATTTTACTTTTTTCTAATTCTCCTTCCCATTCCGCTGTGGGGGGAAGGAATGAGCAGCTGCCTAGTACTGAATTGCTAGGTGGGGTTAAACCATGACAGTGTCATCCTAGAAGACACAGGCTTTGCATCACAAATGCCAAAGTATCATAAGCAACTACATTAAATGATGCTATATGACAAAAAACATCCAGAAGTTTTTGCACAGAAATGTAGCATTTCCAAACCCTGGTGCCATTGCATTGCTTATCTGTTCCTTTGTCTAAAAGGAAAAAAATTCAGTATCTTCTTTAGGGCTTCGTTAACAAAACTAGAAATAACTAGAATTGTTTACTCAAAGAAAAAAAAAGAAAAGACTGATGGGCATAAAATAAAAGATCAATCTTGAGAAATAAAACATCATTTTTTATTAATTCCACAAACTGTACAGAATCAAAAATTGACTAGAATGAAAAACTGAGTAGAATCAAAAACTGAGTAGATATAGCTCACAATATTAAATGGAAATATTTTAAAAGAAAGAACAGCCCCTCCTGATTTGAAGGCTATGAACAGAACTGCTTTTGAGTTTTCAGTTGTCCATCAACCTTTACTTCAGATCCTCAGTGCACAGCATAGGAAGCACTAGCTGTCTGTTGTGGGAGATCCGGACTTCTGTACTATGAATCAATGTGATTACGCAGAAGCCGCTTAATCACTCACATAAAATCCTACTTATACTTTTCACAACAGCCGTACACGTGGAACCTATTGGTCTTTCTAATTTGCCCACCTGCTTTGCATTTCAGTAACTTCGATGGATTCTTGAGGGCTCTGATGGGAATAACTAAAGGTGGTGTGGCTGGGGCACACTACTGGGGTTCAAATACATTACAACAATTCCCCTTTTTTTTCTTCTTGCACCAGCCAAACCTTTTGTACAATGTTTTTTAAATGCTACATCTTCTGACTCACTCTCCCTGTCCTCACCATCTACACTTTAAACATCTTGAAACAAAAATACCAAGGATAACTGTTAGAACTAGCACGAGGCACTTAAGGCACACTCTCAGCACACAAAGGAACATGCTGGGATGGATCTTCCACTAAAAATAAAAGGAAAAGCCCACAACATCTTACCCAAGGCCACAGGCCAGGAAAAGCAGAATGCTGCAACTCCAGCCCTGGCCCCCACCAGATGCCAGAACCTTGACACAGCTCAGCCTTCTTCCCATCACAATAGGGACAGAAATTTTTCAGCAGCACTGGGGATGAGGCACTGCAGGACTAAAAGGCACAAATGCTCCACCAGACATAGCTCAAGCTTCAAAACAAATCCTTAGATACAGTCTAGAATTTTTAAAAGACAAAACATTTTAACCTTTACAACCTTTTTACTCTAATGTTCTCAGCAGTACCTTTCTTTTGCTAGGTGGATTTACACAACTGAGGAATTCTGGTTGTGGTGCAGCAGCTTTTATTCAGTAGCAGCTCTTGTGGTCCTTGAGACTTCTGACTTTTTGCTTGGCTCACCTAGCTGTTTTAAATAGTGCTGTGGGGTGGAGCTGGAAGGTGCTTCTCTTTAAGGGCTTTTGTCAGCAAGGCTGTGGGTTATTACATTAAACTCTTTCAAAGAGAAAAAAAAAATTTGCTACCAACAGAAAAAGATCAAAAAAACCATATGAAACTTATTCTTGGTTGCAACAAAACTTTTCCTCAGGCAACCAACCCACAACCACAGACTGGGCTTTTTTTTTTTTTTT
>VZTI01002737.1:132955-161858 GCA_013397865.1 Struthidea cinerea
CCACCAGAGGGGGTTTTTTTTTTTTTGTTTTTTTATTTTTGTAACACTGATATCTGTGTTATCAGTTTTATCATATCAAATAAATGCTCTTTGCTGTTATTATCTTGAGCACAGAGTAAGGCAAGACAGATTACAAGGCAACTTTAAAAAAAAAGGGTATGGAAGACATACAGGATTCACTTTTTCCTTCTAAGTTTATAATAAAATAACACTTTGAAGAAAAAGGAAACAAACGAATTATATTAATTAGGAGGGAAAAGAGTAGTTAGTGTAGATTTGCTTGTGATCTTTCCTTTTAGCCTGATCTTATGGACTTTTACTTTCACTGGAAAAGCTGATGGATTCAAATTTTTAAGGAAGTTGATTTCAAAGTTTTAAGCTGTTTTTGGAACTTGGAGTAACTTTTAGATTATCCATAATTATATTTAATGAAAATTTCTTGAAGTCCTTCAGTTAAAGGCATATTTTTAGTAATTAGCTCATCATACTAAGTGGATTTCTCAGCAGCTTCGGTCTCTTATTTAGACAATTTCTCTTCTGACAGTACTGTCATCCACGGGGACATGAAGCGCGTGATGGTTCGTTTGGACAGGTTGTAGTGGTTTATGACTGTGTAAAATTTTCTTTGAGCGCTGGAGTCTTGTTTAGAGTAGTAGTTTTCCAGCCCAGCTGGGATGCACTGATTATTTTTGAAAACAAATCTTTCTGGACAGGTATGATCATACGATTAACACATAATTTTTAGATGTCACAGTCCTCTATTTTGGTTTTAAGTAGTTGTAATAGTCTCTGCACCTGTTGTGGAGCATACGGGCTTCTCAAAACAAACGAACACCTTCTCTAAAGCCGCGCAAACGCTTTGCCTTTGAATACTTGTTGTTTGCATTTGAATCTTCGCTCTGGCCAGGCTGTGGTGAGTCAGGCAGCTAGACGGGCCGCTGCTCTTGTCGCAGCTGTTGTTTCTGTTTTTATTTGCTTTAACGTTGTTCTTATTAACTTTTATTCAGTCCCTTAGTTATTCCCAATCCGTCGCGTACGGCATCTAATTTCTCTCACNCTAAAGCCGCGCAAACGCTTTGCCTTTGAATACTTGTTGTTTGCATTTGAATCTTCGCTCTGGCCAGGCTGTGGTGAGTCAGGCAGCTAGACGGGCCGCTGCTCTTGTCGCAGCTGTTGTTTCTGTTTTTATTTGCTTTAACGTTGTTCTTATTAACTTTTATTCAGTCCCTTAGTTATTCCCAATCCGTCGCGTACGGCATCTAATTTCTCTCACGGAGACAATAATGCTGGAGGACTCTGAACGTGGCCTAGGTTCTCATCTTCTAGCCCCTGGTTGCTCACCTCTCGGGGTGTACCCACTGCAGCGTACATTTTCCGGAGCTCTTTTCCCGGGAACTTTCTTCGGCCCCTGCACTCCGATGGACCCATCTTCTGCCTCCCCCTGCCGCGGTCCAGCCGCAGTGAGCCCTGACCAGGGCCTCCCGCCTTTTCACTCTGCAGAGCCCCCTTCAGAGTCCAAAGGGATCTGGTCTGCTTCATTACCGATCCCTTATCACTTCGGCGGCACCAGTTGCGGGAGATCCGTACTACGAATCAATGTGATTACGCAGAAGCCGCTTAATCACTCACATAAAATCCTACTTATACTTTTCACAACAGCCGTACACGTGGAACCTATTGGTCTCTCTAATTTGCCCAATTGCTTTGCATTTCAGTAACTTCGATGGATTCTTGAGGGCTCTGATGGGAATAACTAAGGGTGGTTTGGCTGGGGCACACTACTGGGGTTCAAATACATTACAACAGTCTGTGTTGTTTTTTCTGAGTTAGATGAACTTAGACCGTACTGAAAAAATGCAAACTTGGTAGCCATTAGCAACTGGTATACTGATGGCCCAACTGCAGAAAAGACTACCATGTGATCTTCTCTAGTGAAACAGTTAGAGTAACTGTTGTAACTGCTGTAACCTCTCTATATCAACTTCTCCAGAGACAATTAATCATGACGCAAAAAGCATTGTGACCCTACCCAGGCAACCCTGAGGTTTGGCTTTGCAGGTTCATCTGATGCCTACACGCAATTTAAGGAAGGATTAGCTGCTCAGCAAAAATGTTAAGAGAGACAGATGACAGCTTAAGGCAGAGGAAGGACAGCTCTAAAACATCAAAGACTGTCTGACACACATGATGCTCTTTGATTCCAGCACAACTTACTGCTAGTGCTGCATGGACCATCTGTAGATCAGGAAGGTGGAAAACCCTCCAAATTTTGTAAGGTGCAGATAATAAACAGAAATAGCTGACATCTAAATTTACTGCAGTTGCTTTCTCACATGCCTTGCATTGCATTGCAAATACAACTCTATTAACTAAAGAACTCACTTAAGAGGTCACAGTAATAGAGAGTTTAGAAAAGGATAAAAATTGCTTCAGCAATAGTATCAATCATAAATTTTTGGCAAAGGTTTTAGCACAAGATCTCTGTGACTTGAGAAATAGTACTGTATTAAAATAATGTCTGACAACTCTAAGACTGTTCAAAGGCAAATTTAAGGGAGAAAAATTAGCAGCCATCAGGTTTTAATTGTAGAAAAAAATCTAGCGAAGTTAAATTTAATCAAAGCTAAAGCTTGTAATAACTTTTAGACTTCTCAGAGATATTTTGTTTCTGACTGTAACTGAAGACATAGACTCTCCATTCAAATAATCATGTGTTAGATGAGTATTTCAGACAACAGGATATCTGTTAATATTTAAAAAAAAAAAAAAAAACAAAAAAAAAACCAAACAAAAAAAAACACAGCAAAAATCACGATCATCTATAGAAAACTGAAATGGTCAGATATGGCAATTTGATTGAATATGAATTTTTTAACAGAAAAGTGTGAAAGATGAGAAGTACATCAGACTGGGGGAAGCACAGCAAAAGTCATCAGCCGTCCTTATGCTGTTGTTCCCACAGCCAGTCATCTGGCATCTTGGTGACAGCTCATGAAGTGGCACTGGGAAGAAGGCTGTCATGGTTTCCTCCTCTCTGCAAGGAACTTTCAGGTCATGTCAAGCTCTTCAAGCACCCAAGGTTTTACCTGTGCCTTTCTTCATACATCAGAGATGCTGGCATCTACTGTGTCAATATAACAAACCACTTTTGTTTAGTATTTAAATCTTCACAGTTTCGTACCACTGCTGAAAGTAGTCTATGAGAAAAGCCTGAGGTATCTTAACTCTAATAGGATCTCACCCCACAATTTTCAATTCTGTTTTCGTAGACACATAGAATCTGATGATTGTATATTCTCAAATACCCACAAATGTAATTTGTTCCCATAAAGGAAATGCTGTCTTGAAATCAAATAATTTGACTCTTCATAATTTCTCCAGTCAAAGATTTTAAAGTCTACTTTTGCACCTGCAAAGATCAGTAAGTGCATAACCCTTTGCCTACTGACATAAATCTGTTTTTTTTCTTTAGAGTGCAAGGTATTATGATCTTTTCAATTTCTTTTCTCAACTTCTATTTCTCCACCATCTTTCATTTGCATGTATGTAACTCATCTCACCTGTATGTGAGGATAAAGATCTAGATCTCTTCTTGTCTCTTCCACTTTTAGTCAAAATAAAAAACAAACCAGTTTCAGATGCATGCACCTGGTTTGACCACAGTATCAAGAAACAAACTAATTTCTTCCAGGATTTTTCCAACTCTTGTGCTTCCAACTGCTCACAACAGAGTTGCCCATTAGAGCAGACACTGCATCTTCCATGTTTTACACACAGACTCTCCCTCTGGCAGCTAATAATAAATACAAATTAATTTTTAATATTATCCCTTTCATTGATCATAAATGGCTTTTTCCATATCAGCCTCTCAAGGCTCAGCAGGAGTCAGAAGAGCCCCATCCATCTTACCATCACGCAGAAGGAGGAGATCTAGTAGGTAGGGGGGAATGGAAACAGGCCCATGCTCAGAGGGGTAAAAGAAGCCCTTCCTGACTCCCATCACCTTTCCAGGTGCCCTTACAAAATAGGTACAGGGCCAGGCAGATGACACTAGAGAAAATAATCTGTCTGGAGGGTCTCCCAGTTGCACTCCATCTGTCAGACAGGTCACAACCTCAGATATTAAGAAGAAAAGAAGGGTAGTTTTAGTAGGCAAGTCCCTTCTGAGGGGAACTGAGGGCCCTGTGTGTCAACCGACCCGTCCCAGGAAAGTCTGCTTCCTGTATGGGGCCTGAGTATGGGATATTACCAGGAGGCTCACTGAACTAATTCAGCCTTGTGAATATTACCCACGGCTGGTCATCAAGGCTGGCAGTGATGAGGTTGATAAAGAGGGTAATTAAAATGGGCTTCAAGGCTCTGAGTTGGTTCGTTGATGGGACAAGAGTACAGGTGGTGTTCTGCTCAATTCCTTCAGTGCAGGGATGAAAGACAAACAGGAAATCCCATGTTATCAGTAAGTGGCTTGAGGACTGGTGCCATCAGCAGAATTTTGTTTTTTCCCCTGTAGTCAGCACTTCCCACTGGTGAGGCCACACATTGAGTTCTGTGTCCATTTCTGGGCCCCCAACTCAGGAAGAACACTGACGTGCCCAGAGAAGGGCAAGGCTGGTGAGGGGTCTGAAGCACAAGTCCTGTGAGGAGCAACTGAGGGAGCTGGGATTGTTTAGCCTGGAGAAAAGGAGGCTCAGGAGAGACCTTTTCAGTCTCTACAACTCCCTGGAAGGAGGGTGCGGCCAGGTGAAGGTCGGTCTCTACTCCCAGGCAGCCAGCAATAGAACAAGAGGACATAGTCTTAAGCTGCACCAGGGGAGGTTTAGACTGTACATTAGGAAGAAATTCTTCACAGAAAGAGTGGCTGGGCACTGGGATGAGCTGCCCGGGGAGGTGGTGGAGTCACTGTTCCTGGGGGTGTTTAAGGAAAGACTGGACATGGCATTCAGTGCCATGGTCTGGTTCACAAGGCGGTGGTGTTAGGTCATAGGTTGGACTCGATGACCTTAAAGATTTTTTCCAACCTAGTTGATTCTCTGGTTCTGTGATTCTGTGATACACAGACAAATAAATAAAACCGTAAATGTAAGCATGAGAGACACTTCCCACTAGCTCCTATGGCATTTGTCTGGGGAATTTCGCTTTTCTGTCTTGTTGCAGAGTAGTTAGATTGCTTTCAGTACTTCTACAAATAAAAGGCAAATCAAATATACGTGTTCATGTTACCAGATGATGAATGGCCTACACCTGGTGAGCTAACACAATGCTTGTTCTCCAAAACTACTGGCCTAGGGAAAGTTCACAGTGCTCATTGTGTAAGAAGGAGAACTGGAAGTTCACCAGCCTCAGTGTCCTGCCAACACAGCCAAGTCACCTGAAACATTGGGGTTCACGACCACCAGAAGCCACCAGAGAGACCCCCAGGACAGAACAACACATGCGTAAAGGGGAGGGGAAATATGTTAATGATTTTGGGAAAATTATTATCATATGTATGTTTAGTCTGGGACAATCAATAAATATGTTTGTGAAATACAGTACATAACAGAAACTTTCCTGTACTCAGGATGCATGGCTTTGGGAGGAGCTATCCCCCCGTGCATCCAGCAGAATAAATAACGCTTGCCTCTTAATGCTACATTGGTGTTATAGAGTTTTTTATTTTACCAAATTTTTGGTAACATTCAAGGCCTTTAAAATTGTGAAGAACATTGATCTAAGTCTACAGACCTAATTCACAGCAAGACAAGTACAGGATGCTGCCAGTGGGATATGAAGGGAACAAGAGAGTTGTTTTGACTTTGAGGATTTAAAATCTTCTTGCTTGTTTTCAGTTGCAGATCACAAAAAACCAAGAAAACCCCCCAAAAAACCCCAAACAAACAAACAAACAAACAATAACCCCCAAACAAACAAGCAAACCCCAAGACAACAAAAAACCAAACCAACAAACAAACAAACAAGCAAAAAAAAAAAAAAAGTAAAAAAAAAAAGCCCACCTTACTAAATTTGGTGGTAATATGGCTGTTGGCTGTTATTTATACTTCTTACCTAACTGCAGCGTCATCTTATGGGTATAGTGATCCTAGTCAAGGCCAGAATTTAACTTTAGGCAGGTGGATAAAATATTGCAGTAGGAGATAGTCAGCTATCCTAGAGCATAAACTGTATTCACTGGAGGGAGAGGGATCTGAGGGGAAAAGAAAAACTACCATAAAAAGAGAATTTAGTACTTGCCCAATCAAAGGCAACAGGAAAACTTTCCAATAGCTAGAGTAAAATCTAAATAGTTTTGAGAGTATAGGACTGTAAAACTGAGGAATTTTCACAGAGAAAACATCCACCCAATACATAAATAAATTTACATTTCAGTCTCAGTCCCTCTTACAGTTGCACATTCACCGTACAATTTTACTGTCTCTTGATCCACCCGCTCCATCCAGATTTCTTTTCATTTTTATAAGGATGTTTATTTTCTGCTACTCCTGGCTGAGGTGCTCACGAGCCGCAGTTAATATTGTACTGTGTCTATGAGTTAGAACAATTAATAGAAAATTAACCTGAATGAAAGGAACATATAACTCAGTTAATTGCTTCACAATACAGTACACTGCCATTTAGAACTGGTCTCTTTCTTTCCGCTGTAACAGCATGGAAATAAATAACCAATTTTCATAGGTATTGAAAAAAAAAATCACAGATTAATTCACAGTCTTGTGAATAATAGTACAGAGTCCCTGTATATAATACACCTTCCCTTGTAAACACCATTCCATTAGTCCACTCATTTAGGTGTGAAATATATCTGGCATGTGGCATACTTGACACGTGGGGGGAGAAATAGCTAAATAAAATGAGATATATGTAGAAAGGTTGAAATAGTCTCCTTGGATCAAAATAACAGTTGAGACGGACCAAAAACAATTCCTGTGTTCATTATCTCAGGTTATATCAATCTTAAAAGATTTATGAGCACATCACATTACTCTAGAAAGTATATTTTCTATGCCTTGTTTATTAATGGACAGAAAAAACAGACTGAAAAAGTAAAATCTATTTTATCCACATAGGGTTTCATAATCCACTGCACAACCACCACATCATTAAGAGAGATAACTTTTTTGATGAAGATGGAGTGTGATTTAAAATTCACATTCACCTTTATCTATTCTGATATAGGTCTGAATTAAACCTGAAATAGGGATTCTTCAGGAAGGTTCTGAATAATCAAAACCCAATCCCACTATGCTTGCCTTTGCTTTCTTGCTTTCTTCCTATTTTTTTTTAATACCTCATCCACTAGTGTCTTTCACACGGGCCTCAAAATAAAAAATTCTGCCGTTCAGTGTTAATAAAATCTTTCTGATGCCCAATGGCACATGTGGAATATTTGGTAATTAAAATCAGAATATCAGAAGTTCTGCACAAGTTGTTAGTGCTTGCAACTGTTTAGAAAAAAAAACCAACCCTCCAGATCATTACCAAGTTAGCTCTGCTAGTAGGAAGATACTCAGACTTAACTATTGCCAGTTTTTTTTCCCACGTAGTTTCGTACATGCAGTACCTGCTGAACAAAAAGCACAGTAGAAAGAAATTAAAGACCTGATCAAAAATACAGAATAAAAACAAGAGAAGTTTTAATCCCACTGAAATAAGTATTAGGTACAGATATAGGGTGTAATGTAAAAGAAAATATGTTAAGGGAACGAAATGTATATTTAAGACATGCAAACATCTTTAGAGTAGCATTTCTAAAACTAAAATTAATGGCTTCATTGAATGCAATTCCCTGTTTAATGAAATAGATGCTGATAAAAATCTGTTGTATTTCCTAATCATTGTTGTTTCTTCTCTTTCTATATACTAGGAAATTTTTTGCTTGTTTGTTTGTTTGTGTCTTCACTAAAATATTTTTTTTTTACCTTCCAGACTGGTGTCTGAGACAGATCATCTTTCTATGCAATTTCCATGTATTTTGCACTGGTATATGAGTCTCAGTCTGAATTTTATCTTAGCAACTGCCTAATCAGTCAGTATGGAGACTACTATGTCCACTTGGCCAAGCACATAGTATCTGCATCTAACCTGCTGTATTTCACAAATGGTCGGTCACTTTCACAGCATTTAGTCAAGTTTTTCTTTCACTGATCCAGAATAAAAAAGAACAATGAAAGACATGGAGGATAGTAACTGAACTGTACACCTACTTGCAAGTTTTGGAACCATCCTAGCTAAAAGTGCTGATTAAGGAAGGAGCCAATGCAATTTAAGGGCTTGCCTTTCTGAGACTGGCATTTTGCCGAATAGAAACTAGACAGGAACAGTGACTTAACTTTGCATTTGAATAAATAATGAAGAAGTGAAAAACTCCCTATAGTGTATTGTTTATTCTCCAGAACCGAAATATGATATATAACAATTGTTTTCATTACTTCTTCCCCTCTTCTTATGCCTTTTAGCTATTCATAATTTGGGTTTTTTTTCCTTTCCTATCACGTGATGTCTTTTAAGATTTTCTGGTAATCATTATCTTAGATCCAAATGAAAAGCTTCAGAAATAAAGCATAATGACAGTATGGAGCACTTCTTGCAATAAGGGTCATGCTTATGGAGCTGCAGCTAGTGAAGGTGAGATTCCCACAACCTGGGAAACCTGGGAAACTTTTTACCCCGAAGAGGCCGTTGTCAAGCTGTTACTACTCAACAAAATGTACTTTAGAGTGAAACAAAAAGAGGGTTGTGGCTCCATGCTTCCTTTAGCAGGATTCACCATGGTTATACCTTTTCTACTGCATGACAGATCAGATGCTCTACAGCTGTACAGAAGTCTTCATGCATATAAACAGCCAAATTCACAAGGCAGTTTCAGAAGATCAGTTTCCCCAAATCAAAAATGGAGATAATAATGCATTACGCCTCCACAAGAACAAAAACAAACAAATGAACAAAACAAAAAACCAAAACCAAAACAAAACAAAACTAAACAAAACTAAACAAAAACACAAACACACCAACACACAATAAAATGTTGAACTGACAGATCCAGCAAAAATGCAGTGAAATTATCACCATAAATCAGACTGTTACAACCCATGAACGCACCTTCTTTTCACCTAAATGTTTACTTCCCTTAAATGATTATTATGAGTGGATTCTGATTTTTTGTAGTGCTTTTTCTGCCATTAAACATAAGATTTTGCTTTTAATATTAAGAGTCATTAACAATTTGGATTTTTCTGTGGACAGAATAAGCTATTTCTGCTCTTACAATGTCTTGGCAATATATTTTTCTGCTGTTTCCCTATATGCAGCTTCTGCATGGTGAACCAGCACTATGAATAACCAATTTCAAAACTCTTTGCACTGTAGGAATTCTAATTCCTTTCTCTACAGAACAGATCTTTTAACAGGCACAAAAACTTCAATATAAACTTTATAATTGCTTCCACAATACATATTATCTTTCCATGTCACCTCATGCAGAATGCACAGATGGTAAGAATACCATTAACAGAAGACAATAGTGAGCATTAGAAAACAATGAACCATAAGATGTCATAAAATTTACTTATCGTGTTTCTGCGTGAAGTCAATTTGTATAATCAAGAACTGGAAAATAAAGCATGCTTGAACCCGTCATCACATGAAAATGTCTTCATTAGGTTTTTATTTTTATTTTACGGCTTCTCCAAAAGCCGTAAAACAGCTGTTTAAAAAAAAAAAAATTATTTCTTACTTCAAGAAGCCGCAAAACACTGTCCCTAAACCTATACAAATCTCTTCTGACAATTTCTTCATCCTGGAAAATTGTTAGCTGAAAGTATATTAAACCAGCTTGTCAATCTTTCCTCTCATACTGCCTCTGAGAAAAATGCAGAACCTATGACCACTAGCAAGAAACTACCAAAAGGACAGCTACAGGCAGATATCCAGCTTTTAAATCTTTTCCAGTTATCTACAAGATCTAATAATGCTGGTTTGCCATCAGAAAATAGAAAAAGCAAACAAAAATACCTATCCAATATTGCAAATCCTTATGGGTTAAACTCAGAAAATAAACATTTAGACTGTCTCTTAATGTCTCTGTGTTTTATTACAACTTCTCATGTATGCTTGTAGCTACCTTGAATCCCACTGTATACTTTCTGAAGGTTAAGAAAAAACATGTTTGGAGAAACATAAAAGAAGGGAAAAGGACAGAACTTGAATTCCAATGCTAGGAAATCAGCACACATTTGGGCTTAAATAGAAAAGTTTTAGTGCACGATGGTTGGATAGAGTTCCAGTTTAACATGGAATCTGCACAGATGTGACAGGAGCCAGTTCCTTATGTATACCTGGCATTGGATCCATTCCCCAGCCAGGCTCTGCTGCCCAAACGTGGCCTCTGAGCCCCCATGTCCACAACCAGTTGTTACAAGACAGCACTGCAACATCTCATTCCCAAGGGAAACTTCACTTCTCTACAGAGTCTTTCTGTCCTGCCATTCTTGTGTCCAGTCAGTTCAACCCCTTCTGCAGTTGAACCTTCTTGTCCTCCATGCTCAGGTCATTCCCTGGTCACAAATTATCAGTGCTGAGAAGCTCCAATTTGAATTTCTCTTTGACCAGGTGCTACATATTCCAGGAAAGAAATCATGATGGGTTGAATTGCAAATATTTCATTGTATATATGGAAAGTGCAGGAGAAGACAAGAGAGCAGAAGAAAAGGAGGCAAGATAAAAATATTCTGGATTCTTTCCTTCACGTAGTAAATGTAGTAAATTTATGTTTGAAGGAATGGACTAGTAAGTTTGTTCACAACATCACAATGTTTTCTGTTGCTGCTTAGAAAACTTCGGTATCTGGTCACCAAGCTCATTCAGTCTCTTCCCCTCTCCACTTTTATTGCATTAAGAAACTGAATGTACTTTTGATCTCCCTTTTAAAAAGAATTCAAGTGCCTCCAGGGGCATTACTCTGTCTTGTCAACCTGACCACATTTATTCAAAAGACAAGGTAAATTTATCATGGTTGTATTAGAGACTGGTATTTTCCCCCATTATTACCTAAACACTTCATATTTTGCACAAAATTCATGTCAATGTTGACAAGGTTGGAATAATTAGTGATATATTCTCTTTCTCCTATGTTGCTTGGGGAAGCTGAATTAAACAAGCCACACTATATCCATTACAATGTTCATCATAAATGTTGCTAAAAATAAGAAAAGGTACACAAAGAATCTTCCTGTCCCACAGTTAGAGGGAATATACATAAATGAACAAGAAACATAAATACAAATTTGCTCATTGTTGGGAGTAAATTAAATCCTTTGGGAAATATACACATACATTGAATACACTAGTTAGAGTCAGAAATATATTACAGGGCAAATTGTTGCAAGACTTCAGCTTCCAGTTAGATAAGGAACTGACCAGATGCATCTTCAATGAAAACTTGGAAAAAACCCTCATCTCTGAGCCCTCTGCAACAGCTGACCTTTAACTACAGGTACAGAAGAATAAAAATGTAGCTGTATAACAATTTGATACAGACTGGGATTTCCAAGATATCTTAAGTCACATTTTCACAACTAAATCTTCCGTGATCTTTTGAAATCCCAACTGGTAACCAAGTGGAAAGCTACAAGTAAACTATACCTATACTATCCTTTGCTTTTGGAAGACTATAGATATGGAACTATATATATATATAGATGTGATACCATCGTGAGTTCTTAATGGAAAAAGAGAAGTAATTCAAAATAAATATCAGTCATATCTCAACAGTACAGCTTTCCCACCACTTCATAATTTACAGTAAATACGTTTCTTTCTTGCAAGCAAGTTTTTCACATGAAAAAAATACAATTAGAAGAGATGACTTCAATATTCACTTTTGAAAAAATAGCTCTCAACCTTCCTTTAGTGAAATTGAAATTATGTTAAAATAACACAAAAACCAAAAATTATAAGCATCTCCAGCACAAAGTCATGTCTTGCAATGAAGAACTCATACTAGCACACAAACTAATCTTTTGTTTTTGTAACTCATCAACACAAGAAACATAAGGAAAACTACATTTGAAAGCTAAAATGGTGATCTTATAAAAGTGAGGACCACAAAGTGTAGCTGACTGAAGACAAGGCTTTTGTACCAAGAGACTCACATTCAGATACCCAAAACTCACATTCAGATTCCCAAAATACTGATAATCTTTTCTGATAAGAAAATAACCGAAATAGAATACTCAGTAAACTTAGCAACTAATGGAGAACCCAATGGGGGAAATCCTAAATACTTCTTCAGAAAAAAATAATATTTAAAAAGCTGATACATGACGTTTTAAGGATCTGAGTTCAGATGCAGCTTGGACCTTATCTTCAAGTCTTAAGGTCCGTTAACCCTCATTTAAGTACCCCAGTAGGAGGAACTCACCATAGAACTCATTGCAAATTAGTTTTTCACCATGTTTTTATGCAGAACATAAAGGTGTAGCAAAAGCAAAAGGCCGTAAACTTCAAACTGCAAGTCTTGCAGCTCCCCCTTAGCCTGAAGAAATCTATTCTGGATTTGTCCCTCTGGTTTCTCAGACCCATGGCAAGTTGCACATATTTTTCTCTCTCTCTCTTTTTTTATTAAAGTATGGATCCTTTCCAAATCAGCTTCTGAACATTTTTGTGAGACACAGAATTATATGTGGGATGCACTGTGATGCTAAAACAGCTGCAATTGAGTTTCACTGTGACCACAAAATCCCTGTGGAGCTAGAGCAAAAATGGCCCACACCATGCCTTGTCAGTTTAAGCTTAAATATTTTGTGCAATGGATGCTGAATATAAAAAGATAGGTACAAGTCCCAGTTAAGTCAGTTTTAGGATTTTGAGGACAAGCTCATAATTGAATATACAGAGTGGGGATTTTCCTTATGCAATAAAAAGCACATGAGGAAATTTTATATCATCAGTTGGATTTGTTTAAAATAATCTGGCTGCTTTCTTTCAATAGCTTTCCATGGTAAAAAGACAAAATTCTGCCCAACCTTGAACCAAGAGAGAGTCAAGAAACAGGCTTGATTAACTGATTTGCATTTCTTACATCTTTAAAAGTAATTAATATTTTTATACCAGGTTAATTTTTTTTTTAAAGGTATCTTAATTGTGGAGAACCACTTTCTTGGTTGTGCCTTCCATATTATGTTTGTTATGGGTCTGACTTGCTGATTGGCACCAAGGTGGAAAGCATTGCTCTTTAAGTGGTGCTGCAAATTCAGTGAATGCACTACAAGGTGACCCGAAATAAGAAGCTGATTCATCTGTCAGAAAGAGGACACTGCTTTAATAATAGACTGAATAAATGATATCCACAAACTTCATAAACGTGTTTATCAGAGGGGAAGCTTGACATAGCCTTGTAAATAATAACAAGCTTTGTTGCCTTGTATTTCTCAGCATGTTCCTGTATTAAAAGGTGACAAAACAGGAGCCAAAAACCAAGATGTTTCTGTCTTTTACGAGGACTACCTATCAATGTCTTACAGGGAGTAATAAATACGTATATAAACATGCTGGAGCTATATAATTTAGAACATATTTTGAGTACAGAGCAGTTAAGTGGTAACAGCAACCTCTACAGATGTATTGTATTCCATTTTGAAAGCAGCATGCTTAACTACATATGTGTGAGGTACATTCAAGGAAACATTAATTATGAAAACCCTACTTTCAAAAAAAATCAATGTACTTGCAGCAGTGTCTGATTTTCTCAAACATTGTCAAAAATGATGGATTTACATTTAACAATATATCTTAACATATATTAATATTAATATTAACAAATCCTAAGGGTGCAGCCCTGAGGAACTGAGTCAATTACTGCAGTAACATGTCAACAGTTAGCGACGTAGACAGCCAGTCCAACAATGTGCAATGTTACCGCAACCTTATGACAGCAAGAAAGAATAAAGGTAATAGATCCAACAAAGCCAAAATTTTATCAGAAGTCCTAATGCGACTAATTTCCAGCACTGCCTTCATAAAATAATCTAATTTTCTGTAAAATAACTCTCCTTATCAGTGGGCCTTTATACAGTAAGTGAACCACAATATTGATGCTATGAATTCCTTCAATAACTGTGGATGACAACATATCTATGGACTTACCCGCAATATCCTATATATGTGCCAGCACTCTTTATCTGGTGGAATACTGCATATCAGACCCAAACCTGCTACCTGACCCGCGATGTTTTTTGTGCAAGACCATTCACATATAAATTTTTATATTATCTAGCACTGACCCATCAGTAGACCAATAATTTTTGTCTCAGTTTGGATTCCCTTTCATTTACTGCAGCACAGCACAGTTGGAATTAAAGTCATTAAAAGTCAGTTACCTCTGAGTAAGTGAAAATATCAGTCCCTGAACACACTGGTCTAAATAGAGCACATGAAAATGCTATGAATCATAACACCAAAAGGGGTGAGTTTTATACACCAGTGTCACAGCCTTGAAGTTCCAAGCTTTCTTGGGGGAGTCCATAAAAGATGACACATGAAAATTACTATGTGAACATAATAAAATACAGAGAATGAAGAACAATTTCCTCTTCTCTCTGAAATTCACGGCTCTTCGAAAAAAAGGATTGTTTTTCTTTTTTTCTATAAAATTTTACATCTGACTATCCTAATGCAGACTGACTAGTCTAATGCATCTGAATTATTCTGAATCTCACAACGCACAATAAAAATGTGACAACATTTTTGTGACAAATGTTTGTGACAACACTGAATTCTACACACGTGCATATCTAGGCATTGGAACATATGCACTATGCTAATACTTTTCAGTTTAAATGCTGTACTGGAGATTCAGGTAGAAACTGCCATGAGTTTGAGTATCTTAATATATTAAAATACAAGATAGCCAAATATCTTAACCCAGAAGTGCCTTGTTGGCATTGGTATATTGGAAGAACTGTTGATAGCTTCTTCATACTTCCTGGGTTCTTCAAAGAGCAGTAATTTTCTCACACTGATAATTTATTGGCACCATCACGGCTGTGGCAGGCCCTGTTCAGTAGTAATGTAGACTTTTCCAGCACTCACACTATTCCTGTAGTTCATCCTTATGATTCTGCTAGAGAAATTTCTCTTAAACTGACCATGCAGTGGCCCAGAATATATTTTTAAAGTGTGGTTGTATTCAACATAATTGGGGTAATGCTTGGTAGAAAACAAAGAAATATGGATGAATCACAGAAGTGAAAAAATTATTTGTTAGCTAGCAGCTTGGTCCCAAGATAGACACACTGGATCATTAAAATCAAACCTCTAGGCAAACAGCTCTGCTTTCCTAGAAATCCGTCTAAAAAGAAGTCAAGCCTTTCCTTTTATCACCGCTTTAAAACCCTTATTACTAGAAAAGTTACTACAAAAGAGGACAAAAGAACAAAACCAGTTTACTTCTGGGTAAAATGTATTATAAAAACTAGTACTATTTTTTATAGTGTCCTTCAAAGTAGTGCTAGGTCTGTTGAAGTTAATGTAGCAGACTTATGCAAAATGGGGTTAAAACATCAACAGAAAAACAATAATATGTATGGTTCTAATTGTCTTTGACTACAGAAATTATGAGAAGTCAGAACTGAGAAAACTCACATTCTTTTTTCTGTTACCAATGGGAAAAATAGATAGAGGTAGAAAATAAAAGTTTTTTTAAAAAGGAAACAGCTAAGAAAACTGCAGTCATTCTGTTACGTCAAAGCAGAAAATAAGAATGTGAGAAAAGCTACTGAAATGTAGTATCTCCTTGAATTAAAATGTTCATTAAAAAAAAAAAAACAAACCTTGCCTCAATTCTAAACTTTTTTTAAAAACTACTGAGGGGAAAAAAAGATGAGAAAAAAATTTGAAAGGAAAATGGAAGAGTCCCGAATGCTAAAGATAAGGTTTAAGCCAAAGCTTTTAAACTCAAGCTCAAATTAAAGTTTTTATAAAGGGAATGACACCCTTGCCAGCTGTTCTTTCTTACCTGAGCTAAAATGCTGTGGATGATCTAAAGACTATATAACTTAAGAAATATTTTATTTACCTCTGTGCCCCTACATGAACTAAGCATGTAGATAGATTCACTGCTTACCTCCTTTTAGGGGCATTGATAGTCTCTCCTAAACAGGTAACTTTTTAAGTCAAATCCTGCTGGTGGTAGATTCAACAAAACAAAAAGGAAATGCCCTGCATCCTTCATGAAATGGTTTCCCTCACTGCAAAAATGTTTTGAAGACTAAAGCATAAATTGGTTAAAAATTACTGGACAAATTAATGGAAAGAAATACCCAGCATGCTTCTAAGTACACAACATCATTTCTGGCTCAGTAATGTCCAGACATGAATACTCTCAGTAGTTGTATGTTTTCACTGTGCTCTTACAGATGTAAAATTTTGATACAATGAGCAAGAGCATATTCCCAGTTCAATGCAGCTTGTTCTCATATATTGAATTTAAAATGTTCACAGTGGCCAGTGCCTCTTAGGGGCAAAAAAGTGTGAGTTCAAAGTCTGGTCACAGCTGTGCTAAGTGTCTTACTTTCAGTTTTAGCTTCAAACATCTACTTTCCTGCTATACTTTTGTTAAAATTACCTCAATACCACCTTATTCACTTGGGAGAGGAAAAAAGAAACAGAAAATTATACAGAAATAATAATTGCAAAAATTATTTGCAAGGCATTTTCATTTGATAGCTGTATTTTCCATCATATTATCATTCTTTTTTTGTTGACAGGTTTCCTAGATTTTGATCTTGTATTGCAATGTTATTCCATCAGAAAAAGTTTATGTTCTCCTAGCAGTTACAGTGGGATAATGCAGAATCATTTATGGGAGTAACTGTTGGATTGCAAAGTGTGCCCCTTACTAGGAAAGGTGTTTGGTAGTCTGCTTGACTGTAAATCATCGTGTATGTACTCAGGACTCCCAGACAACAGACTGAAATCTCCTTTCTTTCTTTTATCAAAATAGTAACATCAGCATTGCTGTTGTTGAGCTGAATCAACATTTCTAGAATATGCCCACATTTTCAGTGAAGGGACTTACAAATCTAGTGTTAGTATTCAAACTGGACTGAAGCCCAGCATAAAAATGTGCTGGTTAAGAAGATTACTCCAAATCTTTTGCATGTGAGAACATATTTTTATTCTAGCTAGTCTCAAAAATTCCAGTATAATTGATATTCAAGAATACCTTATTTGTATGCTACATATGTATTTCCAGCCAGGAGCAGCTTCCCAAAAGCATATTTCAAACCTTAAAGTAGAGGAACACTGCAATAGAGAGAGTCTTTTCTGCATTTTTTTCCTCCAAAAGAGAGAATAAACCGAATTTTCTGGTTGGCATTGTTCTCAGTGTAAGCTGCAGAGTCATTAATGGCTTGAAGACAGAATTTTGTCATGCATAAACTTTTTTTTTCAACAGGACCAGAAAAACAGAGATCTTAAACTGTCCGGAAAACTGGAAGATGTAGGAAAAAGACAGAGGCATACTCTCTAGTACCTATTAATGTGCTTTACTACTTGCAACAACTGTATAGTCAGCACTATTTTTTCTAAACTGCATTTATTTGGATTTAATTCTAATTCAGATGTGCTCTTAGAGGGGATTTTTGTTCTCCTTTTTCAACAAAAAAAACCAGTCGTGTTCTTACAGCCACAGTTAACTTTTTACTGAAAAGGGGCAAGGTCATAAGAACCCATGTGTCAAGGTCAAAAGAACAAAAGATAAAGGGACTATCTTTATACAGGTACAGCTATTGTCTGACTCATGTGAAACATGTTATATCTCAGAGCTGATGAATATTGCAGTTTTAAAAAGCACTCAGCCTAATGATCAAACACTAGATCATAAATCAAATATTAGAAGCATTTTTTGACACTCTGTGGGCTTTCCTACTTTAAAAGTCTACAAAGATGTATTTTCATTTGCATTATCAGACTGAAACGATAAAATCCCAAGCTAATTACATCATTTCTTCACAGGAAAACAACAGTTTTATTAATGACACAAAACTGTAATCTGACCCCATAGTTTATTTTTGTTATTTTTATTTATAAACATCTCAGCCTGTCACAGTCCTAAGTACAGACCTTTAAAAAAACTTCTCTAATGCCTGTATTGAGTTTTTTCTCTCTTAAAAAATGTGCTCTGATGCACATTACTGTACCAGATGTCAGACTAGTAAACATACTTGAGGTCTGCATTTACTGAATCAATGGCAAAGTCCTGGATTTCACACAAGGCTGCAAAGTTTTTAAATGGAAATATAGGAGATCAAAGAATGTACTTTCACCTTTTAATTTTTTTTTAGATTTTAAGAGGATTCAAGCAAAACAACACATAGGATTTAAGAAAATATGAAAGCATAATTCTAGAGTAGAAGGAAAAATATAAATTTAAGCTATATTTTAATTTATCTGAATACATGTTGAATATATTACAACCTTTTTTGTCTCACAAAAAGCAGAATTGAACCATTTCAGAATAGTTTGAATGAAAATGTTTTTTAAAGAACAATGGAAACGTCTCTCTTGTAGATATCAGTAGATAGAGTTTTATTAATTAATTAGTAAGTAACATTTTTGCACTATTAAGGAATTTGGCATATATATATATTTGGTTGTGATATAAAACCCTCATGGGCTCTCGTATAGGAAGCCAACAAACTAAAGAACATCTTTCTAAAAATCTGCAGGATATAAAGGCTAATACTTTTTTTCCTGCTATGTCTCAGTTTAAGGAAACTAGCATCACTCTGTCAAACAATGAAAAGAAAAGAAAAAAGAGAGGTCACTGCATTGTCATTCAGAAGCATGCACAATAAATAATATTTGAAAAAGAAACGGAGCACAGAAGATCAGTCTGAAATATTGGGATAGAAAGGTATTCAAAGAATTTTTTAATGTAAAAAAACAGAATGAAAGAACTGATATTTAATTGACAGCTCTTGAAAACCTAAAATTGAGCTAAGACAAGTAATATGAAAATTAGTAGGAAGTAGAGACTATGTTGGCATTTTACACATTTTCAGGTAAAAAATGTCTAAGAAAAATCAAATTTGGAGCAACAGATAATGTAGTCTTCCTGGGTGAAATCCTAAATATTAACCCAAATAAGCAATATTTTTTTCTGATTTGCACAGGACACACAAAAAAATGATATTCCATATTGTTTATTTGAAAAGAGATGCTTCATTTTTTTTTTTTTTCTAGAAGAAGGGGACTCCTATCACTAAGCAAGCTGGGGATCTTCAGATTGCAACTGATGCTTGTTTACAATCACACCATCATATATTATTGCCTGAAGACCTTCATGTCCACATTCAAGGACTTCTTCCTCAGGACTGTACTGCTGACCACCATCATTTTCCCCCAATACGGAATTTGAAGAAGAAAGAGAAGTAAGGGGAGAGAGTAAGCAAGAGGTTTGATTAAGAGGCCTTTGTAAGGCAAAAAAAAAAAGGTAATTCATAGATTTAACCTTATCACGTCTCTACAAACAGAAGTACCAATGAGGTTTAGCTTTGCTGGCAAGTGCCATTGGCTTTACGGGTTACAATTTAATTTAAGAAATTCCTCACTTTGTGTTTTCCAATGTTATTCAATGTACCTTGGGCAAGTCCCAGAAGTGCAAGCCCTTAAAAGCTACTTAAGACTATAACTCCCCCTGAAATCAAGCTTGGGACCTGCTTATCAGTGGGATCAAACTCTTAAACTGTTAGTCTCTCTTATTTAATTTGTAAGGAAATTGTACCAGGTCGTGGAAGAGGTATAAATAATTACAGAAAATGGGAAGATGAATCACATATAACTATTTAAGAATATTAATTGATATTTAAAAAAATAAAGCACACACCTTGAAAATATTTTTAGGGATGTAACCTGTTTGAAACCAATGGAATTAAATCACATTAATAAACTCAGACCGAAGCTTACACAATTCCTGAATTAGTCTTGCAGGAGTGACTGTTCTCTTTGACAAATTAAACTTTATTTAATTCCTCAAGTATCAAAGACCTGTGAAATTATACTGGCAGGTAATCTGAAGGGGGGGAAATAATTTGTCACTAGTTATTTTTGCTTATCTTCATCAACATATTAAAGACAGGCATGCTTTCACACAATTTCAGAATAACAAGTTGTCTTATTCCTAACACAAACACTAACAAGAAAAACTGATGTTATAATCAGTATATCACAGCCACACAAGAATAGATCACACCAAAGATGACACAGAACATAATCAACTGCAGTCTGGAGGCAGCCAGTGAGGGGAAAAAATACGACAGATCTTGGAACATCTTCCATAATCAAAAGTATGGATAAGCCTTTTCCAATCAGCCAAATCCATTAATTACCTAGATAATCCCAGATCTTTGCCAGGCCAACCACTTGCTGGATTTTAGAGTTGCTCTTTCAGAGCTTCTTATGAGGGAGACAAAATTGATGAAGTATGTAAAAATAAACCAAATTTCATAAAGCAGACTTTTGTTTGTTATACCAAAACTGTGGACCATAGAGCCGCATTTCTAAAGGCAACTCAGTTCTATACTCTGTTGGAAGTCATCTCCTTGAAAAGTCTTAAAAATCAATGGGAACACGGTCCCCTGACACCTTTATGGAAGCTGTTCCTCTTTTTATTCAAGTGCTTTGCCACACTACTTTTCTTATTCCTGTATTTCTCTTTAATGTTCAGTTTACTTTCACTGTCTCTGTTATGGTTAAAATCCTGTTGTCCTAGCTGTTCCTGTGTGTTCATGAATAAACTGTAAAAACACAGACTTAAATGATCACTGGTAATGACCTTTTCAATTGACATGTATTGTCTCAAAAACCACACTATCACATGACAAATACTTATATATGCTTTTTCTGATGGGCTCCTAGGTTTGATCCAGGACATACTTCCACATGTATGTGCTGCCATTTTAAACCAGGTGGCAGTTGCTTACAGGATAGCAGACAGCAGCCATCAGAGCAATTAACTCTGGCCATTAAAAGAATTCCTTACATCACGATAGCACTAAAAAATTAAGAAACACAGAATAAAAAGCCTCTCACAGCTACCATGGTATTCTTTCTCATCCAGGTTAACATTTTGGTTTTGTGTACCACTTGTCTACCTATCTTTCATAGTGCAGGTCGCTATATTTTAAAAGCTGCCTTTTTTTCCAGGAGCTACTTGAGCTTTGTCTATGTGAGTGAGCTGGTACCTGACACTGACAGCCTGCAGAAGGCAATTTCTCCAATTGCTAGAAAAGACTAAGGAATCAGACATGACAAACTGCAGCCTGGAATATCTGGCAGCAAGCCTGTTAGTGCTGAAAAGGTGCACAAATAAATTACTTACATAACATACACTCTCCTCATTTCTGTCATGGAACCCACTATCCTGAAACAAAAGTTGAAGGTTTACTTTTTTCCCCCTTCACAACTTGTCAGAGGTTTTAAAAGTTAAATATATCATTTATTCTATATGAGATACAATTACTAGTATTCCTACTGCTTCTTGAAGTAAGCTTCCTCTTCATTTGTTAATTTCCTCAGGATGGGACCTCAGACCCTCAGTAGACACACTTCATCTCAGCAACTGTTGCACATTTCATGTGCAAGATTGTGAAGGAAGAGGAAAGCAGTTCTATTTCTTTCTGCAAGGCAGTGTCTTTAGTTTGGTTTTTGTCTCTGGATGTATACAGCTCTTTAGTGACAGAAATGAGATTGGACTTTCATTCAAAACTACTATAAACGGGCTCAGGTTACAAACAAATCCAACCAAGCTGGAACTGGCCAAGAAATTATATACTGGGAGGTCTGTGCTAGAAAATGGTTTCATTTTCTTAGAAAAAGGTTTCTTTTTCTTAGAAAAAGCTTTTCTCAGAAGCAGTTGGCAACCTACTGGTATATTCAAACTATGCATATAGAAGACTACAACCCAAGCTGCATCCCAATAGCAATGCAGTGGTTTCATTAAAGAAAAGCTAAGGCATTTCCAAGACACTCTGAGTGTCATTCATGCTCTCGGGTTAGCCTCTCCCACGCCTAAAGTGTAAGTCTGTGAAGTTCCATGTGCATTAAGGACCAGTTCTGGCTTTATGAGAGAGACCTTAAAGTACCGACTGCACTGATTTGGAAGACATCACTATTATGTACAGTATTTAAATACAGGATCAGTTCCCATTGAATTAATTCTGGTGTTTTATAGCTTTGTTGAGGTAAGGCCAAAGAGCACTTTAAGAGCCCTCAACGATTTATGCAAAACATCAGCTAATCTCACAACATAACAAGAAGTTTAGTTACACATGAAGTATTTAGAGATTATTTTGCGAGCTTTAAGACTTTCACCTTTAAACGTGTCAGTCCAGCACTTCAAAGATGTGTTCCAAGATTCTTCACAAAGCTGAAGTAAAGAAGGCTAGATAATGACTGTATAATCCACCTCAAATATGTACACCTGCAGGGGAAATGGAAGGAGATTTTTATCTTGAAGTATAAATGTAACTTAACTCACCCATTGCTTTTTCTAAAGAGAGAAAGAATGAGTAGAATTTAAGAATTCCTCTTCTATGGGGAATATTGAGATGGGAAATACTAGAAAGCCTTACAGACACATTCAAACGAGTTCTGTAGCATCACACCATCTACTACAAATTCTTTGAGGATCCATGTCCATATTTACCCCTCCCCGACACAATCTTTGTAATCTTAAATAATCTGTCAGTTTTTCACTCCAAATCTGATAGTTATCAGGATTCAGTAACCAGACAGAAATTTCTGCTATTGTACAACCAAATTAGTATGCCATAAACTTTTTAATGTCAGATTAAACCAACAACATAGTTTCATTGTTTTGGGCTGAAGGGCATTAGAGAGAACTGGAAAGGCTGCCATATACATAGGTGCGAAATCAAATGCTGTGCCAGCTCTGGAATGCAAATTAGAACACATACTCAGACAAATTTGTTCAGAGTAAAATCCCAATGGCATCAATAAATTTATGCCCAGGTAAAACAGGAGGAAGATCTGAGTCTAGATGTTCTTATTTTTCCAATTTACCTATAAAAAAGAAAATGAACTCTAGTAGTTCTGGAGCAACAACCTATGCACTGGATCATACAGGTCCACAGAGCATGCCTGATCCTGTACAGGTCCAGTACAAGGCAGTGTTCCAGCTCATCTATGCCTAATGAAAATGCAAGACTTACCACAGTATAATTCACTGTCAAGTTATTCACGCACCTGCAAGGAAGTCAGTCTGACAAGAGAACAAGCAGCTGTCTCACTGACAGCTGGAGTCACATCACAGCAAGAGATGCAGTTTGTCTCCAGGGGTTCTATTTCACTGTCAGATCAGAGATAAGGAAGCCTCAGAGTCATATACAGAGGGTATGTCAGTCTCTGTTAATAGTACATTCAGCTATCACACTTTCGTTTGTGCATGGGCTTTTCAGGGTTAAGAATAAAGTGGGAGTGTTGTGGTTTAACCCCAGCTGGTAATTAAGCATCATACAACCACTCGATCACATCCTCCAGCTGGGATGAGAGAAATGGAGGGCAAAAGTGAGCAAACTCATGGGTTGAGATACAACAGTTTAAAAGGGAAAGCAAAAGCTGCACACACAAGCAAAACAAGATAAGGAATTCATTCACTGCTTCCCATGGACAGGCAGGTGTTCATCCATCTTCAGGAGAGCAGGGCCCTATCACACGTAACAGTTACTTTAGGAGTCAAATGCCGTAACTCCCAATGTCCCCGCTTCCTGCTTTTTCTCCCGGATTTATATGTTGAGCATGATGCCACATGGTGTGGAATATCCCTTGGATCAGTTGAGGTCAGCTGTCCTGGCTGTCTATTCTCAAAAGCAACAGAGGCTGACTGCTCTGTTGGTGTGGTGGGAATGATCTTTGAGGAACAGTGAGACAGCCAAGAAAGAAAGAGAGGGAGAAAGAGAAAATGAAAGGCAAAGAAGGTAACCCTCCAAAGAAGTCGGAGTGACAAGCACTCGCCTTGGATGAACCACAAAGACCAGTAAAGGCTGGGACCTGTGTGGGTGGGGAGCAGCCTTGCTGCCAGGTGCCTGGGTGTCCCAGTGGACAAGCTGAGGATTCAGGAGTCCACAAGGACTGGTTCGTTTTCAAGAAATGACTTTGAGAAGCTCAGAAGCAGGGAATTCCCTTGTGTAGAAGGTGAAGCATGCAGGTCTGATGGCCAGCTTTGCTGAACAGAGCAGTCCTTGGAGAGCTCCAGAAGAAAAAATTATATGGTCACTGGAAGCAAGGTCAGGCTTTACAGGAATATGACAAAGCTGTGGATCACATACATGGGGAGAAGACACAAAAGGCCAAAGCTCAATTAAAGTTATAAGTGGCCAGTGTTTTGTCTAACAACAGGAAGAGTTTTTTCAGTATGGTAATAACAAGAGGAGTTCTAAAGAAAAGATTTTACCTTTTTGACAATTGTTACCTGACAAAGAGGGATGAAACTTCATAGAATCATATATTCATAGGTGGCTTGGGTGCGAAGGGACCTTAAAAGTTCATCTAGTTCCAAGCCCTCTGCCACCTTCCACTAGACCAGGTGGCTCAGAGCTCCATCCAGCCTGGCCTTGAAAACTTTCAGGGATGGGGCATCCACAACTTCTCTGGGCAACATTTTCAAGTGTCTCACCACTCTCACTGTAAAAATTTTTTTCTTGCTGTCTGATCTAAACTCACCCTCTTTCAGTTTAAAGCTATTCTCTTTTGTCCTATCACTATCTGTCCTTGTCAAAAGTCCCTCTTCAACTCTGTTGTAGGGCCCCTTTAAGTACTGGAAGGTGTTATGAGGTGCCCCTGGACCCTTCTCTTCTCTAGGCCTGTATTCACAGGAGAGATGTTCAAAAAACAAGGAAAACAAAAACCCAAAGAATCCAACCAACCAACAAAAAACACACCAAAAAAAAAAACAAATTACAAAGAAAATACAACAAACCAAAAAAAACCAGAAGTCTAGTGATTCAGAGATTTTCTTGGCTCAGTCTTCAATAATGCTGATGGACAGTGGACTAAATGAACTTTAAGGTCTCTTCCAATCCAGACTATTCTACAGTCCTATGAGTCTGTAATTCTATATTCAACTTATAGAGTAATTTCTATAAACAAATAGCCCTCATGGAATAGATTACAATTCATTTAGAACTAGAAGTCAGGTAGGACTCAGAAAATAAAACTGGTTAGAAGAAAAAGAGGAAAACTGTTAATCATTTATAGCATCCATAAAACTAATTCTTTTATTCTCACTAGGTACTCTACAGTTTTCAAATTTACTTTTTAAGTGAGTTCTTCAACATGTAAGATTGAACACTGTCTTAAAAAACAATATTATTTTAGGTTCCTGAAATTGATTTGTATTTTTATTTATTATTTGCATTCTAAGTATGCATCAGTGGGCTTTTGGTCAGCGTAAAACATGGATTTCCATGTATAAAACATACATTAAGTCATGTATTCATTGCAACAGATTCATTTTATATTTAAGTAGATACAGTCAGCTGTGACCATTGTTAAAGGGCAGGTGAGTTACACTGAAAGTCACGTCAGAAAGCCAGACAGAATATAGAGGATACTGGTTCACAAAAATCATTCAGTTACACCAAAGATTTCACAAATTAGCCTTCAAAATCAAGCTGGGATATATCTTTCTTTCATTTGCCCTTCTCCAGCCTCATAAAGGAATAGACTAACAATTTTTATTAAATCCTTGATTAATTAGGGTAATTGCCAATTTTGTGGTGGGATAGCCTTGTATGTCAAAGAATGTGGTGAATGGAGTTACATGCAGCTGGTGGCCAGTCCCTTGCAGTGTTCACCAGGGCTCAGTCTTGGGGCCAGTCCTGTTTAATATCTTTGTCGACAACCTAGGCAGTGGGATTGAGTATATCCTCAGCAAGTTTGCAGATGACACCAAGCTGGGTGGGAGTGCTGATGTGCTGGAGGGTAGATAGGATCTTCAGAGGGATCTGGACAGACTGGATTCATGGGCCGAGGCCAGTTGTGTGAGATTCAACAAGGCCAAGTACCAGGTCCTGCTCCTAGATCATAAAAAGCCCATGCAGAGCTGCAGGCTGGGGACGGTGGTACAGCAGAAAATGACCGGGGGTGCTGGTCGACAGTGGCTGAACAAAAGCCAGTGTGTGCCCAGGAGGCCAAGAAGGCCAATGGCACCTGGCCTGTATCAGCAATAGTGTGGCCAGCAGGACCAGTGCAGTGATTGTCCCTCTGTGCTTGGCACTGGCGCGGCTGCACCTTAGTCCTATGTCCAGTTCTGGGCCCCTCACTACAAGAAGGAAATTGAGGTGCTGGAGTGTGTCCAGAGAAGGGAAACAGAGCTGGTGAAGGGTCTGGAGCACAGATCTTATGAGAAGCCACTGAGGGAGCTGGAGTTTAGCCTGGAGAAAAGGAGGCTCAGTGGAGACCTTATGACTGAAAGGTGAGGTTGTAGACAAGCGAGGGTCAGTCTTTTCTCCTAAGTAACAAGTGATAGAACAAGAGGACATGGCCTCAAGTTGCACCAGGGAAGGTTTAGATTGAATATTAGGAAAAACTTCTTCGCCAGAAGGATAGTCAAGCACTGGAACAGGCTGCCCAGGGAAGTGACTGAGTTAACATCCCTGACAGTATGTAAAAGATGTGTAAATGTGGTACTTAGGGACTTGTTTTAGTGGTGGACTTGTCAGTGCTGGGTTTGGTTCAATGATCTTAAATGTCTTTTGCAACTTAAATAATTATGTGATTCTTCAAGGCCAGAATGCACTTCTGGAACTGAATAGGGTAGGGATAAATGAAATCAACCATGCCCCTTTTTCAAATTGTCCTTGTAGAGCAAGGGCAATTGACCAACCTTAAATATAAGTTTTTTTAACCTTTTATGTCTTCACATTTGTCTTCAACAGACAACATTTTAAAGAAGTATTTGGCTTGACCACTAAATTAAGATAATTTTGCCAGTGTATGACAAAATTGAAACATTGATATTCTGGCAATTTTCTGGATGTTTATTTCATGTAAATGTAAGAGAAATAGTCCGACCTAATGAGCGTCGTTTGCCTAGGCAGATGTGTCATTCTGCCCTTTAAAATCCCAGAAAGCAACCGTCTGGCCTAAAATCTATGTTGCTTTGACTTTAAATTTGTTTTAGCTTTTTAAACACAACTGTCTTGAAGTTATCTGCAGTGACAGATCAAGTCGCACCTTTTTTCAGTCTTCTGTTCAGAAAAAGCTTAACAGTATAAATCTGATTATGAGAAAAACTTCAAAGTAGGGTGCAAATCCTATTAAATATCAAACACTAACACATTTTCTCAGATCACAGGGAACTCAAAATCAAATCCCATCAGGTGAAGATGTGATTTTCCCACTAATACCCAGTCCCTCATCCTCTTCCCTCAAAACCACATGAATGAGTTAAAAAAAGGTGCAATCTGATCAGAAGTTAATGCTGTTGGTTTTTTCTTAATTGGGTTGAAGAGAAAGAAGGGAGAATATTTCAGTTAGGATCTCCTCAAAAAGTAATCTAACTATTCATTAGGAATTTAATTTTTCTTTCTGGCCTGCTATCCAACATCATAATAAAGTTAGGAATTTACCATATTTGATCAGGACAGCTGTGGTAACATGACATCTCAGACTTATCACTAAAATCTCTTAATCATTTCATGGTAAAACCAAAAATGTTAAAATTATGCCATTATTCAAAGCAAACAGATATATTAATTTGTTCTCTTTAGACCTATGTCTTTCCTCATTTGTATAATTGAATGGTAAATACCAAATGCAGAAAAAAACCTCATTTGTCAGGCAGCATAACAGATTGGGGTAACTTGTCGCAAATTTACTATATTTCTGAATATCTTGTCATGTGGAAATTTAGGTCAGTGAACTCCAGAAAAATTCAGCGATAGTATCAATGCTGTTATTCCAATATCAAGGTATTAAACGTATATGCCAACAGTAACAATTCTTTCCTGAAATTTAATGTTTCTATTGCCATAAGCTCCTTTCCATATATTTGGTACAGTAACTGACTGTACAAACTCACTCTTTAGAGCAATAAACCATATTGTTTCTGTTGCAAAATCCATTGTGCTTCAGTTCTTGGCAAGTTAAATCAAAAAGCAATTTTTAAGAAGGTATTTGTTTTGAAATAACATATTAAGCTTAAAACTGTATTGATCTTTATATTGATATTATATTGATACTTTTTATTACAGTGTAAGTTCATATTTGTAAAAAAAAAAATAAATGAACCTGCAAGAAAGAAAATAAACATGCAATACTTCTCCTCGCTGTCTAGAGACATTTTGCAAGGCCGTAAATAAACCAGTGTTACTGAAAGAGTAATTAAAGTGTTACTTGTATTTATAGCAAACTGTCCACTGTAAAAAAATAGCAAATCCCCAAAAATAATATAAAAAAAGAAAAAACTATTCATTTATTTTTAATATCTGGTGGGCAGGTTTTCAAGGTATCCAGGCAATTCAAAACATGCTGTAGTGGGTTTAGTTGGTAACCAGGCGGAAGCACCAATTAAGTCTAGTGGTTTTGGTTCTTTTTTCTTTTTCTGTCCCTCTCAGGCTCAGTTTAAAGACACAGAAAATATGATACACATCACAAAGTCACCCCAAGACATTCCACCCCTTATCCCATATCGTCGGCTCGATGCCCAAACTACTATATTCTAACCCTACACACACACACATTAATACACACAGATATATTTCCATATATGTAGCTATGTACAAACAGTGACAGTGACATTCAGCAAGCAGTGGTGCACGGGGTGTACAGGCATTTCACATTACAGATGGTTTTCACCCAACAATCAGATCTCCCTGCGGTACAC
>VZTI01002737.1:164049-201054 GCA_013397865.1 Struthidea cinerea
TTCCCCATACAGCTGTAACACCTAAACCTCTAGATTTTAGCTGTGTCATTCGTTTCCATAAATTGTCCCACTGATCTTAGTGACCAGTCAACACAGATTGAGATGAACTTTACAGTGAAATAGACAAAGAAAAAAAAAATAAACAAATGAAACCTCATATAGAATATATGCAGTAAATTTATGATTATATTTTGAGTTACAACATTTTGCATTTTCTACTGTTAATGTTTGCCTAATCAGTCAAGCTTCAAAAAGTGCATTTAGAAGCTTGCCTAAATCCTTTGCATACCAGAATTACCTCTTTCATCAAGCAGTCATAGAAATTTTATGAAACACAGTATAAAAATTAAATTAAAATTTTAGTGTGACATTGAGATGTGTTGATCCAGATATAGCATTCAAAACAATCCACTACCCTTCATTTCCATCAATGTGAAGAAGGCAATCCAGGTGCTTCCTTTTTAACACAACTTTTCAGAGTGGTATGACTAGAAAAATATCACAGTGTATAGCAAGACTCACCACTCTGCCTTTGAAATCCACCACAGTATTTACCTGAACGATGCAGTTTATGGTGTTCTGTCAACGCCCAGCTCTTCACATGTGTGGTCAGGCAGTCAGACAGAAGTTGACTCTCTTAACCTTTAAAAAAATCCCTGCTAACTTCGGAGAAAAAGAAAAATCTTACTCTTTTACATTACCACGTTCTCAGAAGTCATCATATATTCAAACAGACTACGCCAAAAAATCTTACTCTATTAATAATCCTAATCTTCACACCATTGGGATTACTGTTGTTATGGAGGAAGCCCGATAGATACTCAATATGCAGAAACTCAATATCAGTTTATCGAACTTTAATTTATGTTCTTTGTTCTTCCAGAGAGAAAGAACCTATTTCTTTTGGTTTAAAATCCAAATACCTTGATGTAGATTATTCCTGTTGATTAAATAAATCTTGGAATAGTCTTTTCACCAAAACGCTAAATGTAGTCATTCATCTTAGTGCAAAGAGATAGACTAATGTAATTATCTTGTAGAATTTTAGGCCAGACAAAAGGAGACCTGTCAGGTTGTGTCGGTGTTGGGTATGGCACAGTTTCAGTTTTGTAGGGAACTAGATACTTCTACAATGCCTAAAAGAATTGGATAAAATATGCGCTTTTTTGTGTACGTTACCCCTTAACACCACGTTCTCAGTGCAAAAACAATGCAAAATTCCCTTGAAGGATTTTTTTATGGAAATAATGCTTTTTTTGCGTTAGTTCCCAAGGCATTTTGGCTCACATTCTAGAATATTTTGTGTAATTTCTTTCTCACTCTGACAAATGTTTCCTTCATTGCTGAATATTATTCAAGTTAACAAAGGAACCAATGTATGGAGCTTTTGCAAATGCACGTATCTCTGTAAAGTTGGGTTTAATCACTTATTGATTCATCCAGTTTCCTCTACACTGCCTCCCAAAGCAGTTTTAATACTGAAAATGAAAGAAAAATACCATAGTTATGGTCTTAATGGAAAAGTCATTTGCAGTGATCAACTACCATTCATATAGTTTTGATGACAAATGACTTATAAAAGGTGATTTTGTCAAGAAGATAAAGTACTCATAGCTACATTTTGACACACAGGAAAAATTGCAATATGAGTGTGGTTTCCATAATGGTTACCCAGGTTTCTGAAGCAGACTTATAGATTCCTCTTCTGCATGATTTCCTCCACACATTAGGTCCTTTTGCAGTTTTAGAAATACATTATCTGTATCATCTTTGCTATCAAACAAAAATGTTTCTGTCAAGCCAAACACTGTTACTACCCACAATGTGTCTCATTCGTGTTTAGTACCTAAAAAAGAAAAACCACTCACCAAAGTAGTGGGTAGCCATATACATTTAAACATTGAGGAAAGAGGTAAATTGGATTGACTTGTACACCAGACACAAAAGTTCTTAGCAATTCAGCTATCAGAGTTACACTCATTTACCTGAGAAGTGAGCCTTCCTGAAACATTAAGGAATTAAAGGATTAATCTTTCTTGATTCTGTGTAGTCTGCAGCCAGGAGAGATATATGAGTGCAGCACTCTATGGGATCAGACTTCTCAATCAATCTATAAACAAAGGCTGTGGGTGTGAAGGAAAGGAAAATAATGCAAGTTGATTTTCCTGAACTGAATGGGCTTCAAGTATAAAAAATTACTATTGCTTGCAGAGTATTTGTAATCTGAAAAACACACAGCTTTTTCCTCCATTTAACAAACTCCCTGAAAAAGATCTGGTCACTTGCTACACCATGTTAGTTAAAAGCTTATGTCTGGTAAGTACACATAATCCTGTAAGCTATGGTGAATAAAATTAGGTGGACAAAGAAAAGGGAGAGGGCTACCATGGACAGAATTATGTGATGGCTCTGTGCAGCACACAAGCGCACAGTGAATTTTTTGAGAACTTTCCTTGTAGGTAAAGTCAGTTGAAACACTTCCAATATTTTGCACATAAGGAAAGGTCAGTCTGCACCCAAACAAGCAAATGTATTAAAAAACTATGTTCACTCATCAAATACTCCAAAGAAAGAGGCATGGCACCAAAAACTTCATGCTTCGTGAATTTGTATAATGTTGTTAAGAAGTTGTCAAGGAAAGGCAGCAGGATGAAACTGTAACATGGTGTAACTTTGTTTTGCACTTTGTTTTTACCCATTGTGTCTTCAAAAGAGAGCATGATTTTTCTCCAAGTTATGTACCACAGGGTTAAGGAAACTTGACATCAAGTCCCAGTTTTGTGGCAGGCTTCCTGAGTGAACCTTAAGCCATTAAATAGCTTCACAGTTTATTCTGTAATTAGGAGGATGATTACTATTTCCATAGTTTACACCATTTAAATACTATATATAAATACTAAATACTATATATAAATAAATCTATGTAGAGTTATTACTTTTTTGGTGTTATCACAGCGCAGTGATTGATTGGCATCACCCCTTCAGCTGTAAACAAGACATTTTGTGTGTGTGTGTGTGTGTGTGTGCGCCTTCACTTCCCAAATCAGACTTTCATTAAAAGGAGTGAGGAAGAGTGAGGGAAAGAAAAGGAGAGAGAGGGAGGGAGGGAGGGAAGGAAGAAGAGAGAGAGAAAAGAAGAAAGAAGAAAAAAGAGAGAAAAAAGAACAAGAACAAGAACAAGAACAAGAACAAGAACAAGAACAAGAACAAGAACAAGAACAAGAACAAGGTGAATTGTTTGGTGAGTGCATTATGAAACTGAACCATCAGCTGGTGAGATTTAGTTCACTAAAAATAAAGAAGTAAATGACAGAAAACTTTGCAGAGGTAGTACCTGGACCTCAGAACATAAGAAAGCTTTTGTTGCTTGCCTCCAAAAGCAACAGACAATTCACAGATATGCAAGTATTTTGGTGATACTCTAGAGGTCACTGTCTGGTACAGTTGTCACAGCTCAGTCTTTCCAAGATTGGTTTGTAAATCTCAAAGATGTGACATACTTTGATGCACCTTAGTTAACCCAAACATGATAATATTTTGTCCTGATTTACACGTCTTGACAGTATCAAACTCTCCTGGTTTCAGCTGGGACAGAATTAATTTCTTCTCAGTTTTACAGTGCTGTGTTTTGGATTGGAACGAGAATGGTGTTGGTAACACTGATGTTTTTGTGGTTTTGGTAAGTCATGTTGATCCTAAGTCAAGGACTTTTTTTTCTTGTCTTATGTTCTTCCAGTGAGGAGGTACACAAAAGAAGCTGGGGCAGGTGACCGAAACTGACCAAAGGGATATTCCACGCCATCAAATATCATTCCCAGTATGTAAAGTGGGGGGAGTTACCCAGAAGCACGGCCTATCTGCATTTGGGAAGGGGAGTCTGGCATCTGTCAGCGGGCAGTGAACAATTGTGAATCACTTGTTTTCCCTTGTTATTATCATTATTATTATTTACCACTATCATTGTATTTTACTTTATTTTCAATTATTAAAATGTTCTTATCTTAACATACAAGTTTTGCTTTAATTCTCCTCCTGATTCCACCAGGGTGGGAATAGAGGGAGGGTTGAGTGAACGGCTGCATGGTGCTTAATATTCAGCTTTTCTAAATCCACAACACAAACTTTTCTTCTTTTTGGTAGAAATACATTTTGCATTGAAAGAAAAGCAAGAAATGTATGGGAAATTTCTGATCAGTATAACAGTAACTCAGGCTAGGATTACTGATTTGCTTTTTTTAAAATGTTTGGGGGTTGGGGTTTTTTGGTACAGAAATAGAATATAATTAAATTATTTCTCTACATGAGTATCTAATTCTTTTCAGTCAATTGCACTCTTCCATCCCCCATCCACATAAGCATCTACATGTAATTTCCTTATTCCCCTGAAACCACAACCACCTGCCCCTGCAGAACTGAACTACCAGTAGTGTTAAATGACTTAATACAGTTTCTCAAATTACAGTTTCAAGATTCTCTAGTGTGGCATTTACCACATCATGTTACTGGATTAGGTCATCATCAGAATTTTCATCAAGTCCCTTTGCACTAGTGTTTTCTGACAACTTCCATTTTCAAGGCCGATATAAAGGGCATAAAATAAAACACAATATAATAAGGTGAAATAAATAAAATAATAAAAAGAGACAATGAGGGAGGAGGATAAGTTATAGGCAATAGTAAAAGGAGTGATTAACAGGAGCAGTGATTCATAATGCTACATTTTAGTGGTTTTACTGTGTAGAATAAAAACACCATAATTACATTAGCAGCAAACTAAAAATATTTTAGAATCTTTTAGAAGAACAATATTCAAACACCAAAACCACATAATGCTGCTCAGCTTAAAGTACTTCCCAGTACAGGTTAAGAAGAAGGATCAGGAGGCTGCAAAAATTATCATGTGCCCTTCATCAGAAGGGCGATCCCTCTAAATAAGAACCAAGATTGCCACAGGACAACAGGCAGCCAAAAATCACAGCAATCCCCTGAAACCAAGTTGTGCAGGACTGTGTCATTGACACTGTTAAGAAGCAATTATAATTTCTAAAGGACATCGTGCCTATTTTAACCCTTATTTCAGCATCCTCCCCTAACTCCCCAAGTGCATTGAGGACTATTATGATGCTTGCGATTTAATGCTTGTAACAAACTGCTTACTGGCATAAGATCTTAGAACACCCTGTGCTTATTCCCACCAGGGCTGCTAGGAATAGGCAGAACTTGAACAGAAATAGGTGGCTCTTAATGTTAAAAATGGGCGGAAATAATAAACATCTGCAGGATAGTACTGTAGAACAGGTAGGGTTCATCCTGCAGATGTTTTTGTCCCTCTTTAAGCCTCAGGGATCATCTGTTGCTGGAGACAGAACAGCAAGCTCAAGGGAAAATGAAGAGCTCTTATTTTTCAGCAGAGATGTTCATTTTCAGTTCCCCTGTGTATTGGTGACATTATCATATTACTTGGGCTGTGTGCTTTTATCTTATGTCACCGAAACATCCCAACTGAATTACAGCTTTACAATGTACAGTTGGATGAACAGGATTCTAAATGCAACAGGTATATACTTATTACTTAATTGTTAAGCCTTTTGGCAACTGATGCTTAAATAGCATTCAAGTAATTGGCAAATTCAATCAAAAATCATTTTTTATTTGAAGAGTTTTAAACCTTTTCCTTGATTCGTATCTGGTTTTGTTTCAATTATTATAGTCACTTTCACGTTTTATTTTATTCCTCATTAAGCTTGCACCTTTTTCTCCTGTGACTTAGTGAAAGTGTCACAACAGCAAATTTTGTTTCTCCTGCTAATTCATTTTCTCGCCTTGTTTTCCAACGAAAGATAAAATCAATAGCTCTAGTTCCACACTTTGCCATAACCTCTGTACACTGCCACCACAGCAGGCCAGGAAAGGGAGTGTAACTATGATTAGGTACCTATATTTTTAGAGACTTGTCCCTTGTGTCAAGGCATCAAAGCTGTCTTTAAATTACCTCAGCTATAAGGAGCAACCAAGCAGCAGTATCCTGGACTTGGAAATCGGTGAGTGTTTCCTCCAGTTAGGCTGCCATTTTCTGTCTGAACGGGAGAGTATGGTAGTCCTTACACAACACTCATTTCAGACATAAGCATCACAGGGTTACTTCTGGCCCTAGTTGATTTTGGGCTCCCATGGGAGCAAGTCTAGTCTGACTTCAAGCTCACTTCTCGTAGCCTTTTGCTGGGGATACCTTTTTTGGTGAGTTGGAAGCCAATGGCAATGAAAACACTGGTGTCAAAAGTCATTAAAAATGTGTGACTCCTTTATCCACACTGCTCTCTGCAATGTTAATAGCCTGCATCCTGATGTAACAGAATTGACACCAGTCCTCGTTTCCCTTGAAAGGACAGCACACTCCTGAGCACAAGACACTGGAAGTTTTGTATATTTTCTTTTTTTTCAGATGGTAAAAGCTCATCCTGAGTGCTAACACATCTACCTGTTAACAGGTATATATTCTCTTTTAGCAGAACTACTGGGCTCAAACATGCTTCTTTGGGGAGCTCAGGGACACCTCTAGATAAGAGTGCAGTGAGGTGCATCCAGCCAGGCTTTCAGTACGAATACTCTGGTATGAGTGCCTGAGTCACAACCCCTAACTGGCCTTTCCTATACTCATCTAACACACCCCTAAATCATGATAATGGTAATCCCCTATGTACCCCTTCTTCAAGGGGTTTGTGATGGGAACCCACTCACACAGGTTTGAGAGGTGGTTCTAAAGAATGACAAAAGTTTTCGTGACTCAAGGAAGCTATGTCTTATTCTATTCCAAACTAGGAAAATTTACTTTTTAAAAAGCAAAACCCTGAACAACTTAATCCAGCAGTGCTGAAGCAAAGTATTGGTTTATAAACCACACCACTGACCCCCCACAGATGCTTGCTCTGAGCATTGCTCCCAGGCAGAGCAGTGGTGTGTAACCCTTTGCATCAAGCACTGCACCTTTCCTGATTAGTGTCTTTATCTTACCCTCCAAACCCTGGCTGACAGCTGTTTCCTCCCTGCAGTCTCTATAGAAGCAACAGGCTTCTATCCCCTTGCCGGAAATCCACCTGCTTGCCTCTCAATAAAACCATCTCAGCTGCTCACAACAGCTCTTCTGAGTTTTCCTAACAGGATCAGTCACCCTTCCTCTGGAGCAGCTTAACTGAGCTGCTCTTTTTGTAAAGGCACACAGCATATTGCAAAGGACAGGCAAATAAAAGAGAAAAATGAGCTACACCAGAGACAGCCAGGCACTACAGAGACAGTCGCCTCATCTCACTGAGGTGGGCTGAGCCCAGCAGATCCCTGCAGAATATCTCATTATAGCATATAAGTATCTCAAAGACAGATGTCAAGAGGAACATGCTAAACTCTATTTGGTTGTGCCCAGCATCAGGACAAGACACAATGGCCATAACCTAAGCCAGAAGAAGTTCCACATCAACTTAAGGAAGAACTTCTTTACACTGAGAGTGGCAGAGGACTGGAACAGGCTGCTCAGGGAGGTCATGGAGTCTCCCTTTCTGGAGTCATTCAAAACCCGTGTGGACATGATTCCTGAGTAACCTGCTCTAGGTGACCCAGCCTTGGAGGGGATGTTGGACTGGATGATCTCCAGAGGTCTCTTCTGTGATTCTGTGATCCCAATAATGTGATTCTGTGATTCTGTGGATATCGGGGCAGATGGAAGTGCTCTACAACTTCAACAAGATTGCAGGTGACACCAATTAAGTGGTGCAACGGTCACACCTGAGGGACAGGATGTCATCCAGAGGGATTGCATACCATCCGGAAGGAGCTGGACAAGCTGGAGAAGTGGGTCCGTGTGAATCTCATGACAGCCAACAATGCCAAGTACAAGGTGCTGCACCTGGGTCAGGGCAACCCCTGGCATCAGCACAGGCTGGGGATGAACAGATCGAGAGCAGCCCTGTGAGAAGGCCTTGGGGGTGCTGGTGGGTGAGAGGCTGGACATGACCCAGCCATGAGCACCCACAGCCCAGAGAGCCAAACACGTCCTGGGCTGCATCCAAAGTGGCCAGCAGGGGAAGGAGGGGATTCTGCCCCTCTGATCTGTTCTGGTGAGACCCCACCTGGAACACTGCATCCAGCTCTGGGGTCTGAGCACAGGAAGAACATCAATCCATTGCAGTGATTCAAGAAGAGGGCCATAAAAATTCTAAGAGGGCTGGAGCGCCTCTCCTATGAAAACATGCTGAGACAGTTAAAATTGTTCAGCCTGGAGAAGAGAAGGCTCCAGGGACACCTGATTGCAGCCTTTCAGTACTTACAGGGGGCTTATAAGAAAGATGGAGACAAACTCATTACCAGGGCCTGTCATAGGGCAAAGGGCAGTCGTCTTAAACTAAAAGAGGGCAAATTCAGACTAGAGATAAGGAATAAATTTTTTACAATAAGGGTGGTGGCACAAAGAAACAGATTTTCCATAAAGGTGGAGATGCTCCCATCCCTGCAAAGATTTAGGGTCAGGCTGGATGGTGTTCTGAACAATCTGATCTAGTGGAAGATGTCCCTGGTCATTTCATGGGCATTGGAGTAGAAGACCTTTAATGTCCCTTCCAACCTAAGCCATTTTATGATTCCTGTGAAATTAGGCTCCTAATCATTCATCAGAGAGGACAATTTTTTCAATGGCTGTCAAAAAAGCAGAGACATCTTCTCTGTAGTTGTGACAAGAAGGCATATTTTCACCGTGGAAGAGAGCAGTAGCACATGCTAGTCTGTTGTTTGGGGCATTTGAGATTAATGTGTAAAGTTCAAAAGCTGAATTCACTCTATCAGTCTGCCATATTTCCTTTTGAATACAGAATTAAAATTTGCATAAATAAAATCAAAGAAGGCAAAGTTCCAACTCTCACCAATGAAAATGTTTTCTTGTAAACCCTTTTTGCCTTTAAAGTCTTTCCTTTGCATAATGTAGAAAATAAGTTCTGCTGTACTATTGAGCTGTTCAAAAAACTAGAAGTTGCGCAAAATCTCTCAAAATTATCATTAAAGTACAGAACATTTCAAATGTGTTTGGAGGTTAACAGAGGTTCATTAACAGTTTGGACAAACTAGAAATATTTTAACAGTAGCAAATAAATTCACTGATTTTAAAATGGGCTCATATTTTCTTGATTTTAGTGATTAAGCAAAGGAAATGTTATTTCTTGTCTGATCCTGAAGATTTTTGTGGAACAACGCTGTGAAGGAAACCCATACTCTCCCTTGTTACAAATTCTTTGATGAATCCGAGCAAGCTGGAAGCACTGAAAGGCTCAGTGTTTCTTTGCTGAATGTCATTTCAGTGCCATTTTGTGAAACACTGATCTCAGAGAAGGAGAAGATAATAAATGGAAAGGATCTTTTTTAGAAAAGGACAAGACCAAATTTCTTTAATCAGGGAAGATTATATCTTTAATCTTTAATCTGGAGCTTCATCTGTGTGTCTTTCCGGGAAAAAAACCCTAATGGGCTTAGGGATGGGCCACATCCCTAAACCTATTATGTTCAGCAGAATTCATGTTTCTGCCATCAACTTGTTGCTATCCAGGCTTTCAGTCTTACCTCTTTCTGTTGTAGGACTTTATATCTCATCTAGTGCCAAGTTTTATGGTTCCAAACTTTGCTTCATCATCTCTTTTCACTCAGATGAAGAAACATATTCTGTGTTGCCTTTTCACTGGGGGCTCAGCCATCGGCACCACAGGGAGCAGCAGCCAAGAGCAGAAATGGCCATGCACAGAGGAGAGGCATTGTTGCAGAGAAAAGCCAGTGCGTTCTTTGCATGAGCAGCGCTCTTCTGCTTTCTCTCTACTGCCTTTGCTGCTTCTGACTGAAACAAAAGAGAACGACTGCACAGCTCAGGCACGGGAGACACTGACCATTTTGGCCTTGCTTTCCAAGGTAATAAAATGAGCACTAGCCCTAATGAAAAACTACTTCTCTAAAGCTTATTAGAGTTGAGAATAACCTTTCCAGTAACCTGGACAGATTATGAGTCAGAGTTTTTACTTCCCATTGCAGGATGTAATGGACCTACAAAGCAACCTAAGTACAGATATGAAACTCCCTAGAGAAATTGCACAATCTAGAGCAATGGAATGGACACATTTTTCAAATAGAGAAGTATGAAGAGTGAAAAGAGGGAACAAAATAACCGTTAGGTAGAGCTTTTTTGTTTCTAAATTAATTTTATTGACTTTTTCAGATGTTAGCCTCTTACCATTGCAACTTTTTTGTCCTCTCTGTCCTTTATCCATTAAATGGTCCCTTTTGGTATTATGGCATTGATTTACAGTTGATAATTATCTTGGTTTAATGGGTCTAAGGTCTCTTGGTTTAGTGTTTGTCATTAAGAGGGTGTGTCTGTACAATATGCCTTTGGCTGAAGAGAAGTTTATCACCCCATAAAAATGTCCTCAGCTAAATAAAAAATAAATTCAATACCCCCACTCTAGTATGATTCCAGTTTTATACATTTGGGGTGAATATTTGTGTTCCAGAAAGAAGAGAGGCTGCTGTCTCAAAACCTTTAGGTTTCCCTATAAATATGATATAATAATGTATAAAATGTATTTGGCCAGAGTGACCCACTAGTGACCTAGTAAAACTTATGATTAAAGCCAAGATTGTTTAGTAAGTTTGCCTGACAAGATTGCTGAGTGAGTTTGCCTTTTGAGATGAAAGTAAGGTCCCTTTTGTACATTCTTGTCTAAAGTTATCTAAAAGAACAGAACAAACACAAGATTCATCCCCAAAGGGAAGAAGGAGGCATACAGATGCATGGATTTGTGTGCCTCTGTCTGTGTTTGGGTCACCAAGTGTATGAGAAGAACATTGTTTACATATTACAAAAAGCTTAGTCCTTTTTCTTCTTTCTTTTTCTAAAATATAACTACTAAATCCAATCCAAATTTATACTGCAAGATGGCACACCTTGGTCTAAAATGAATGTCAATAAAAGAAGTAATCTGAGCCAGATAATCAACTCATTCTAAACACCATCCTGCCTGTATTTTCAGGTCTTTGGACTAACTTGGATGTGCTACAGATAAGATCAAATTGGCTACTGCAGGACTGACAGCCAACTTATTCAAGAATCTGGAAAAAAAACCAAGACTCACAATCATTCCATAAAATTAAGACTCTATACTCATCTCTATCTAATTTCCATGTCCTTTAGCTTTTTTTAAACACAGTATGGCACCATAGCTTTGGAAGTACATCTCAGGAGTCTCCAGGCCCCTGGCAGTCATTGTGAACTGAAGCAGTCAGATCAAGTATAGCAATTAAGTATATCACTACATGTAGGGGCACGGTCTATATACTCTGGTTGATGCAGCTGCTGTAGTACATAGGCTGCTTAATGGATCAGCTTTTCCCTCTCTTTATTCCAAGGACTATTGTCCATAAAGGTTCTGGGCATCTGGGGAAATTTCTAGGTCAGAATTTAGAGATGTCTACATCAAGCCAAATCTTGTCCAACTTCTAACTTCTCCACTGAAAAGTCATTCCAATTCCTTTTCCTAAGTGTGCAAATATTTTGATTTCTTCATCAAGCTCAATATCAATGAAAAAATTTAACATGCCTTTCTTCTGAAGTTAGGATTTTCCCTCTATACACAAAATTATACCTAAAAGCAAAGGTATATGAATTACCATATTAATAGTAACACTGCCTAGTGTGTACTGCTGTGCCTTACGTTTGCAGAGCCAGGCCAAATATGACTTGTCTTATGCTGGAATAAAAAAAGCATGACCTTGACAGAAATGAAATGACCGTGCCATGTTTAATCAAACTTCCATAACCTTTTTCTGTTGCTCCTATGCAATTTTCCTAGCTCAAAAAATGTTCTGGAGAGTTTGTTAGCTGAAATATTTTGTTTCAAATTACTATTTCTGAGGAAAACTTAAAATCAGCTACTTTTGAAGAAAACAGTTATTTACAAAGTAAATAGCTGATTTTAACAGCAGTATCTATGCCTTACCAAGCATCCAAAAAAATTGCTATAAATTACTCCCCAGATCAGGGATGCCCTGGGTAAATCAAATGTGTTTCAACTGAGAACAGTCTTCTTCTCCACAGATATCTGGGAAAAATATCTGTGAGTGTCTCTGGAGTATTTACACAAAAATCATGTGTGTATAAACATGGACTATGAGATTTTCCATCTGAGCTCATCAGGAAAAAAAAAAGCTGTAAGTAGATTAAGTATTTAAAGGAATTATTTTATGAGTGTGCCTTGGGGTGACTTTATGATGTGTATCCCATATCACTACTCTATTGCCCAGAAATTAACTTTGTGCCTTTAAACTGAGCCTGAGAGGGGACAGAGAGAAAAAAACTGAGCAAACTTTTCAAAGCAGTTGTTTCAAGGACACCGATACACACTCCTCTGCTTCTGCGGCAGCAAGAGCAGGGTGGGGAAACTCGCTTGGTGCTTTGCAGCCAGCTTTGCGGCTCTTCTTTTCTTTCAGTGGGAGATGGAGAGTTGAACTTTGTTTTCCTGGGACTTCAGTTTTTCTTCTTCTCTTCTGGACTGTTTCAACAACATCTGAACACATCGGGAGCCGACCCAGCTCCGAGGAGGAGAGAGACCACACCTACAGAAGGACACTGAAATCTTCCCAGGTTTTCTCTCCATAGCAAGAGATTTCATTATTGTGCATTATTATTCCTTTCCTGTGTGTTTGTTAAATAAATAGTTTTTACCTCTTTCACTCTCCTTCGAGGAAAATTTTTTTTCCCGAACCTGGTTTGGGGAAGGGTGGTTGCAACCTGCTTTCTATCAGAGAATAGTTTCCTCCAGATTTGTCCAAACCAGGACAGAGTGATAAGTAAATGAAATAAAACATGACTACCTGTGAGCAATTCAAGCAGAAACACACAGTAGAATTAATATATACAGTCTTTATAATTTCTTCAGCCCACTGCAGGAAATGCAGGACACAGTACTGAAACCATAACCTCTAATTTCTATAGTCCCAGCCTGTGTGACACAAGAAAGATTTTATTTCATAAAGTTCAGTCATGATACCATCCTTATGTGCTGACTTACTACCTCCTGATGAATTTACAGAATTTCCTTACAGACTATGAGCAATAAAAACACAAACTTCCTCATTTGGACAGCTAGAGCAAAATACTTGTCTGTTCTGGCCCTTTCTCTTAAAATCCACGCAGCTTTCATATTGTTTAAAAGCAAAAGAATTATTTTACAGAAAAGACAGAAAAACCAATTAAATCTATTTCTTTCCAGTTCAGAAAATATTAAATATTCTTGAGTCCCAATACTGTATTTTTATTAAAGAAAAGCAAACGCTTGGTTTTTTTCAAGTTGTTACTACTGTCAACACATATACATGTCAACTGAGTAACCTGACACATACAGCAAAAAAGCATTTCACCAAGATGTATGTTCAGCCAAGCTTGTGCCTAGTTTTGGAATAATTCCATCAAAACTTGGGTCAAAGTTTCAGTTAAACAAATTGCCCCTATGAATACATGTTTCTTATAAAATTGCACTTTATCATGGAGTGGGAGATGACTTGACACATCATGAAGTCTGTCCACTGAAAATTTGTTTACAGACCTGACTAGGAAAATTAAATACATATATATATATAAATACGGATAAGCCAACCAAGCATAATTTATGCCAGCTCCTAATATAAGGTAGAAATGTATGATTAACAGCTGTTTCAAAAAACAGTGTGCAAGGAAATGAAACTAAGTACAAGTTGCTTACTCAGAGAACAGGGCACAGCATCATTTCATGACGTGCAGCACACCTACCACTGCACAGAAACACTGCTCAAATATGGTATTGCCCAATGGGTTATGACAGACCAACACAAAGGGGCACCTCACAGATTCACATTTTTTAGTTCAACAGTATGTCAGGGAAAACCAATTCTTCCTTACAATGAGGAAATAAATTCTTAATCAATGCTCTAGAATTGAGTATAAAGTATTCAGATTTTAGAACAGGGAGATCCATCTAATGGCCATAAAAAATCTTCCTTCTATATTGAGCCCTGGGACAAGAGAAATTTGGCTGCATTTTCTATTTTTCCCAATGCAGTGATCATGTGTAGATCATTAACACCTTTGATTTACTTAAACAGACATCATTTAGTGATCGTTCATGTCCATGATTTAATCCTGCATCCCGTGAAGCCAGTAAAATTCCCACAGGCAGCATTTTCTCCCGTGTTTCCCAGCAATCCTACCAGTCTTGTCCTTTAGAAAAATGGACAGATGTGTAAGAGATAGATAACATGTTAATTTAAAAACAATTATTAGAAATATATTGAAAATTTTAATTTAAACACAGCTCATTATTTTTTTATATTGGTGCCCAGTACAGCTTTGCCATGGTATAGGTACATATCACAGAAAACACAAGAAATAAGAAGCCTAACATTGCAACATAATGACCCCATGTTAAACTCAGCCAAAGACAAAAAGCAAACTGTGGTGTCACTTTATTTACAGTCATTTCAAAAGCACAGAGACTATAGTTAAAAAGCAAAAAAAGGACAATTGTTTTTTCTACCAATTCACTGTGGTAATAGGAACAGTAAAATTATGAAGGAGATAAGAATTGAGTAGAAGAAAAGCAAATTATCCATTTTGCTAAGCTTTTTGGACTGGCCAGCAGAAGACCCTGATTTTACTTCAGTTTCTTCTACCAGTAGTAAGCAATCCTGATTGTTTTAATATTTACATCAAGAAGGAAGTAATAAACTTATGAAACAAGTAAAAATTATCAGTAAGTAAATAAGTAAAATTATAAAGATGTAATTATCAAAGTAATTATTCAATTAATATTAAAAACCTTTATTTAAAATTTTTTTATACAGCGACTCCCTTTTGTTCCCTTTGGGTACTGTACACCAGTATCAAAACGCTGTCTAGTTGTATATTCATGGTAGAAAAATCTGCCCTTCAAATATTTTCTTAGGCAAACTTCTCACGGAAATCACCAAGCTATGCTTATTTGTGGTTTAGTTCAGTTTCACTAGATTTTGGTTACTCCGTCCCATACAACACAAATCATGGGATGCTTAATCCCTTCTAGACTTAGGGGCATTGAAAGGTCACATTATGGTCAAGAATTAACAAAGTTTTGTGCACTGACTTATTTTGGGTTATTTGTCTGCACCTGATATAACCTAGAAGTTCTGCCTGTAAATTAATTTAGGAAAACTGTTGTTAGGTGAAAGAAAAGAAATTAATGTTTAAAAAGTCATACCTTTTTTACAACAAATTCCAGTTTGGTATCATGAGCATATATCACTTCAACATTTTTCGATAAATAAATTCCACCAAGCAGTTTGCACCACAAGATTGTTGCTGAGTGAACATTTTGTCTCTGTTTCTTGGACTGTGCACCCTGCTCATTGCGTATTCTGGGGTGGTTTCGATGCCCTGAAGTGATGTGTTTTTCAGTGACACATCAGCATGTCAGTGGATACACCACAGAATTTCTGTGGAAACTCTGACAGGCTCTTAAATATAGCAGATGCCATTTACACTGCACTCATGTTCTGAAGTATCTGAAGTAATCAAAGGAATACAACAAATATACTTGAGACATTTTTCTAAATGGCCTGCAAAGGCTTTCAGAGAACATGGACAGTTTCTGAAAGAACTAGGAGAAAATTTTCAATGAAGTAAACTTTTACTTCTTGCAAGACATCCACAATTTCTGCATAAAATACTGTTGCTTAGACTGAAAGAAATGGTGTACTTCAGCTAAAATCTGATTCAAAAGACAGGGGGGAAGACCTGTAATGGGATTCTGTTCAGCTGGAAAGTGTATATGTATTCAAGGCGAGCTTAGACCTCAAAACGATACACTGAACATAACTGTAATTAATGAATAATTTCCTATCAAAACTGATAAATTTTTTGAGTGCTGTCTTAGTGTCTAAATACAGATTTGTTGAGGGTTTAGGCGATAACAGAAGGTTAATATATTGTACATAAATCATCCAGAATTTAGTTCTTTAGTGTGATATCAAACTATTTATATTATATATTACAGCCAAAAGGCATAATCTGTTTTTCACTTGAACTGAGATATTAGTCATCATTCACAGAATATGCTTCTCTTACAGATGTCCAAAATTCTTGTATGACAATTTATGCTTACAATAACATACTATGAATCATCAGCTGAGTTACAGATCATCAAAAATAGAATTCACAGATACCACAGGTTGAAATATTTATGTGGGTGTGATGGTTTTTACTGGGGTAGAGTTAACTTTCTTCACAGTGGCTGGCATGGGGCTGGGTTTCAGATTTGTGCTGAACACAAGGTTGAGAATATAGAGATGGTTTTGTTATTGCTGAGCAGGGCTTACACAGGGACCTTTCCTGTTTTTCATACTGCCGTGATGGTAAAAAAGTTGAGGGTGAGTGGGAGGCTGGGAGGAGACAGAGCTGGGACAGGTGACTCCAAGTGATGAAAGGAGTATTCCAGATTCTATGATGCCATGCTCAGTACGTACAGTGGGGGGCAGAAGGAGGAAGGGGCGCACATTTGGAGTGATGATGTTTGTCTGCCCAGGTCACTGTCCTACATGATGGGGCCCTGCTCTCCCGTAGATGGCTGAACATCTGCCTGCCCATGGGATGTGGTGAATGAATTCCTTGTTTTGTTTTGCTTGTTTGCATGGCTTTTGCTTTCCCTACTAATGTGTTTTTACCTAAACCAACAAATTTTCTGGCTTTTACCTGTCGGATTCCCTCCTTGATCCTGCTGTTGGGGGGTGAGTAGCTGGGGGAGGGGGGGTTGGCTGCTGGGTGTGGTGAAACCACTACAATGGGGGAATTATGTTTATGTTTTAATAAAACTCTACAGTTGAGTATAGAAGTATGCCCGAGTTTCTAGTTATTTTTAATAGAATCTTTGACTGTTAGAAACAATAAGCTGTACTTGCTCTTTCATTCTTAATTCCCATTCTCTTCATCTGCTGTGCCACTAGAAGGATGGACAATACAAGATTTCAGTGGCAAAGAAGATTATTTGTGTTGACTTTTTTTGTTCAATAAACCTGAAGTCTTTTTTTCCTCTGTGTAAATCTCTACAAATTCTGATTATTTTTTAATACCTGAATTTCATTTCTTAAGTTATGTCATGAAAATTTTCTGCAATTAATTCTTGGAATTTTACTCATTGAAACCAAGGAATTGCAGCACTGCTGTTAGGCATGTCACATCTAGACAGGTCATGGAAAGATTTGTACCACTTGCCTTGTGGAGTCCCTCTGATGAGGAATCCCCTAGTACAGCCTTCAATTGCCTTACAAATTTAAGCAGGGATTTTCACAGAAAATTATCTTGTCTCACTAATTTTTATCAGTTCTCACTTCTACATTCAGTAAAAGTGTTGATCATTCTGACCACTTAGCCCCTTTTGTAAAAAGCACCATTTATGCATACACCACATGCCAAATGATGTCGTAAGGGGATTCACTTTACGAATTCACAACTACATGTTTAGCCACAGAAATTTGAATAACAGCAGAAAATACCTGAATGCAGATGTTCAGCACTCCCTGAAAAATAGGCCTGTTCTGGGCTTATTTAAGTGCAAAGACTTAAAGGACTCTCAATTTACTTGTTACATGTGAAAACTGAGAGGAATTCATCCTGCCCTTTATCCACCTTGCCAAACCACATAAGGTCTCATATGACCCATGCAGAGTCTCATGAAGCCAATGAAGCAAGAATTAAGCAGCATTTTACCATGACCTTACTGCACAGATTGGCTTTTGCATATTAGGCAGTTTTTCTTGCACAGCAGGCAATCATCAGAAACAAGACATATTTTCAGATTGTTATCCAATTTGTATATAGCATTGGACCTTCTCTTTCTGCCACTACTACTTAGGGCTCAAAGGTGAAGTTTAGCCATTTCATCGCTTCCTTCAGAGAAAAGAGATGAAAAGCAAGTCTTATCAACAAGACTAGCAGATTCAAAAGAGGAATGATTTGAATGGGACATGGTTATTTCACTTTGCCTTTTGTACTTCGTAATTTCTTCAGCTACAATTTTTAAAATTTATTTGTTCCTTGAGTGTGTGGTTTTGCAGCTGCCAACAATGAAAGATTTCACTTTTCAACAAGCACAAAACAAGGTTTCTGTTAACACCTCCTACTAAAGGAAACAAAAGCTTTCCTGTGCTTTGTCAGATTGCTCTTTCTTATCAAAACAAGGCAAGGTTGAGAGGAGAGTGCAGGATCTTTATAATCATGTGTTAATGGTTCTGCTGAGATGTGGTTCTGGTACAATAACTGTGAATTACCTTTTGTTCTGTACTTCCATTTTTATTCTAGTTTTTCTCACCTCTTTTCTGTTACTCTACTTTGATTGTGTGTTCTCCCCATAATGTCACCCATCTGTCTCTACATTTATATCTTCCTTTTCCTTTTTTATTCTCCAAACCTGATGTGTATGAGTGGCTTGGTAAAGAAAGTTAACTGAAACCATGTTCTCTGCACTGTAAAACTGGACAATGTGAGATCAACTGTAGGTTCTTACCGTCTGTTATAAAGCTTCAAAACATGCAGAATAATGTGTAAAACGCATCAATAGGAAACAAGAAAATCTGAGCAAATATTTTACATGGCTTTAGTACTTGAAAGTCTTGGATACTCAGTTCCTTCCACTATCTGCAATTTTTTCTAGATACTTTTTTCCATCCAGACCAAAAAAGTTAGCCACGACTTCAATTTTTCCATATATTTCCCACCCACACACCAGACACAGTTTTAGTATCTGTATGACTCAGCTTCCTAAGTAACTTGATCTCACTCTACCATTCTCATTTGCCTTACTAATGGCATTTCTAAATTCTGCTTATATTGCAGATTTATGTGCAACTGATACACTGACTAACACAAAAATCTTCCTGTCAGCTATTTTAAGAAGTTTATGGCCTTGAAACAGGAACTGAGAAAAATATAAAAGACAGAGCATTCCTCTTCTTTGCTCTTCTGAAATGGCAACAGTACATTTCAGCTTAAGCATAAATATGCCTTTGCCATTTACCTAAATCCACCTAAAATATATTTAATTTCTTACCAACCTGTTAGGTTTTGACACAATTTTTTGACACATTTAATAAAATAATGAAAATATATTTTTAGACCTAACTAAGAACCCAGTTGTCCTTTTGACAACAAATATCTCCCAGTACTCATAATTTGATCACTTACTAATATGCCTTTCCAAACGCTTTTTATAGCATATCCACACGTGCTGTCTAAGGCAAATTTGCTCCACCTTTATCAGAATTTGTTAGAATTGCACAAGATTCTGCACTGGACCACTTGTCCAGGTGAGACTGTAAAGTGAAAACTGAAGTGACAGAGACACCAAAATATGTATAATTTCAGCACTTTGCTGCAAAGGTCTACAAATTCAGGGTGGCTGAGGACAAGTACCCAAAGTTTTAAATCCATCACAGACTGTAAAATCCAGAATATCGAAAAAAGAAAGAACCCTAATTTTTGAAGTAACACTAATATTTGAAGTCCACAAAAAAATTATTCTGCCATCAAGTGGAGTATTCTGATCTTGTCAGCCCCAACTTCCATGTGTATCAAAATTTGTGGCAGTATACAGTAAAAGATACAGTCCTGAAGAGAAAATCAGCTCTCATGTGAGAGTCTAATTGTTTCATTGCAATCATCTCAGTCGTTGACCTGACTTGTCAGTGTGGTAAGTGTATGCTCAGAATGAGCAGTCTATGTATTTAGGAAAAAAATTCACCCTGGGATTCTGAGCAATGTCATATTTTAAATTGGAAGGAGCTCTGGTGCTTCATAATATGTCAACGATCTTACAGGCTTAACAAATAATACAAGAACTTATTAGCTCTGTGTGTGAGCAGCTGAGAGTCATTAGGGCTCTGCTCAAAGAATAACAGAATGTTTTAGAAAGTGCCTCTGGAAAAAATCAAATTCAACTCTGGACTTAAAGCGGGATTGACTTTGAAGTGATATCTGATATTCTGTGTTGTTCAGTTGAACCCTGTGATTCTCCAGTCTCCTGTGAATCCCCAGTAGCCCATAAAGTATCCATTAGCATGAGTGGAAAAGAGACAAATCTCAATAGCTGCTAAGTGGGTTTGGACTACCAAAAAAAAGAAAAAAAGCCACCCATGAATGATGTGAGGTTCTTGATAACTTCCTAATGCAACTGCAAGTAGTGACAGGGCATTTTTAAGTAGCAAACTAGATATGGTCATGGTTGGGATTTTTCTGTTCATTTCTATTCATCTGTATTTGTGGACTTCACAAAATCCAAGATAGCCCATTTAAAACTACAAAACTGTAATTTTTTTCTGCTTAATCTGGTTTGTTTAAAAAGCAATTTGAGAATAAGCCTCTGAATCCTCAGTAATTCTATTCATTTGATATGGCAAACCTCAAAATAATTCTAACATCTTCTCTTGAAAGGACCAACCCTTCTGGGTATGTTATCTCTGAATTCATTGTTATAGTTGTATATCAAACTGTTTTAATTAATGTCTGTCTCAAAGGATTACAATGCAATACTCTAAAAGGAAAATGAAAACAAAGTTTCCCTTTAACCACTCATTCACGTTCTGACATCTAGTGAATCTGTGGGGAACACACCAAACCCTAACAGTGTTGAAAAGACCTACTTCAATGGGATTGGAAGGACATCTTGAAGAATGGTTATTCCTAGGCAGGCAGAGAGTATAGCTGGCAATGTTAAAATTAGTCATTTTGGCAATATCTAGTAGGGATAAATTGTAGCTATTTTTAGGTCATTTAATTGGAGCCATAACACCTTACTAATATGGATTTTCCCTAGCTAAATATGAGCCATGAATTGCATTTATATTTTAACTTTTTGTTTTATCTTGAGCTTTATGAAATTTTATCTTAATATCTTGTCTGAAGGCACAATTGACTCCGAAAAACCAACAACTATCCATCCCTACAAAAAGGTGACAGCTGCAATGACACAATAGATAATTCATTGTCAACCTAAAAGTAGTTCCAGGCCCTTCCAGGGATTCAAAAGTAACTTGGTTTTTGCCACTGTAGGTCTTAACAGGCTTCTTGAAAGCTGGGGACAAAAAGGCCTAAAAGAAAGTAAACACTTCTATTGGTTTATGCCAGCTGGGAGAGCTTTCTGGCATTGAAAAAGGCATTGTAAAACAGTGCTAAACTTGGATTATAACAGATGGGCGTTCAGATCTAAGGCAATGGACATAAGAAAAAGCTGAGTTATCTCATACTGTAATTCTCCTTTCATTGTACATAACATATTTTGCTCAAGCAGACCATACATTGTTCCATAGTTCCAAGGTCTCCCGATTATTATAAATTGTAATAGGTATCTATTACTATGCACATAAACTTCTTGCCATTATGTGAATGGGAGACATATTTCTAGTGGTAAAATTTATCTAAAGAGTCTAAAAGAAAGCTGAGAACCTTATATACTTACAGAGACACGAAAAGTAAAAGGCATTTTCTCTCTTATGCATCCAAAGAATAAATTTGGTATTTCACTGTTTCTTTTCTGCGTTTAAACTGGCTATGTCTCTTCATCTGTCTAGCAGATTTGACTGAAATGTTTGTTTTAAAAATCAATTTGAGTCAAAAACCAATGGAATGGAGAATGAAGCACTAACAATCTAAACCAAAACGTCATATTTTCCAATATGAAACAATGGAAAAAAACCATAATTGTGTTTGGTAAACAGACCAGCAAATGTGTATAAAACTTACAGAAAACAGTAAAAAAAAAAACAAAACAAAACCAAAAAATCCCAAAAAAAATCAGCATAAAAGTTTGAAGGAAGCTGCAAAACACAGGAGATCTCGCTGAAGTTTCAGGGGAAACATTGTATAATTTTATTGTCTCCAAAGGTTGACTTTGCCTGTAACATTTATAAAATATTGAAAGAGAAGAAAGAAAGTAATATGGAGATAAATCCTGTGGCTTGTTTAATTTGCTCTTGAAAAAGCTGCCATAAATCTTGGATGAAGCCAAATAAGTCTGACGATTTTGGTCTTAATTATTTCCTGTCATTCAAAATATACATGATCCTAATAGAGCTAAGCAGAATGGCTTTTTTTTCTGTGATCTTCATATCTAATGATCCACAGATTTACATTGGCAAAGTTAAAGCAGAATTCCCCTCCCGTTCTGAAAGGCCTGTTTTTGTTTGTGTGTGTGCAGATACAGGCATGCATGTGTCCGTGTGTGTGCCCACTCTCATGCTTGAATAACCACTTGAAATTTCAGGAGAAAGTTAAGAAGAAAGTTCTAATGGAAAGGGAAAGGGAAAGGAAAAGAAAAAGCTATCGGTATATCCCCTTCTTTTTTTCTGTGTAAGTCACGCTGGAAACTAGCAGACTAGCATAGATAGCAAAAGTTTCAGCCAGAAGAGAAGCAGAGGTGTTCATCTGGACAATTTTCTTTTTCACCATTAACAGCCCTGCAGAGGTTTTGGCAATTGACGAATCTCTTTTGGTGTGGTCCTTGGTTGTTTTTACATCACACAACGAATGAAGTCACACACAGCATTTCTACAAATGGTTGGATCTGAGATAAGGCTGATTAAACAACCACATGTAAGAGATGCTGCAGTGGAGTCGCATGGAATGCTGAGTGCTGTCAACAAGACAAAACGCTGAATCTGTTGGCTGATTGCCTACTTTGTCAGAAAAAAGTGTTAAATCCACTGGAGAATTTTCAAAACAAGGTTTCCTTAACAGAAAACTGTATTCTATATTGTTGTTATGGTGTCATTGAAAAGTGTTGATTGCATCAAGATGAAAGGAAAATGTTCAAAATAATTCAAGATGGAGCATATTGCAGCTTATGTCTTTGGAAATTTACATTCTATGTTTTACTCCAGTGTTCTAATTTAATGTATCTTATTAAACAGCGACACCAATGTTCTATACTAAAAGTGACAATATAAGGAAAACAAAAATATATAAAATCAGGTATTTCATTGAAATCACAGTTATTCCACTCTTTTTGTACACTCTGTTCTGTTCCCTCATTGTTCTTGACTTTTAGATCCAGTAGATAACGGCAATGATCTCTTATATGCTAGAATTTACTGCAGGGGTGAAACTTCATTTCATTACTAGTTCTAGTGAGAAAAGGGTTCTGAAAATTATTCACTCGATACCTCTATAATTATTTTTAATAATTAATATTGTCCACAAAGGTCTCTAACTGCTCAGAACTCAAGGTCAAGATGAGCTCATTTTCATTGGTCAGAGGTGTTACTTAGCAGAATTTTTGCTCCCTGACTGTAATGAATATATATCTTAAAGTTATGTCCATAGATAGAAAATTACATCCTTGTAATTCCTTCCTAAAATTTCATCATTATTTTAATTGTAAATCTTACTGTTTATTTCTTGAATAAATATCCATAACAGTTTTAATATTTCTCAAATTAAAGCGTGAAATATTTTTTGTGAAATATTGCAGATATTTTCACAGGTTTTCTCTTATTTGTGCCAATGTAATGTTTATTATAATTATTTTTTCAGCTATCTTATTGAAAGCTATTAATTAGAAAAAAATTTAAAATGTACTCTGCTTCATGAGAAATAATTTCTTAGAACTAAGTATAAAAGTGTTCAATAGTTTTTGCTCTTCTACTCGACAACAATTTCTAAGTAATCTTGGAGGGAGGTGACGGTGGCATTTCTTTATGTGACCTCTATACACCCTTAGTATGAATGGAAAAATGGAAGCCACTTGTGCCAGCTCTGGGAGCCCATTTGAATTTAGTCCAGCCACAGCGATTTATCATGGAATCATACAATGGTTGGGATTGGAACTGACCATAAAGAACATCTTGTTCTAACCCTCCTGCCATGGGTAGCATCGCCATCCACTGGACCAGGTTGCTCACACCCCCATCTGGCCTGAACACTTCCCAGGATGGGGCATCAACAACCTCTCCAGGCAACCTATTCCAGCACCTCACCAGCCTCACAGCAAAGAATTTCTTCCCAATATTCAATTTAAATCTACCCTCTTTCAGCTTAAGGCCATTTTTCTTTGGCCTGCCACTGCTTGATGATGCAACAAATCCCTCTCCACCTCTCCTGCAGGCCCCTTTCGGGTACTGGAAAGCTGCTGTGAGGTCTCTCTGGAACCTTTTCTTCTCCAGGCTCAACACCACCAGTTCTCTCAGTCTGTCTTAATAGGAGAGGTGCTACAGGCCTTGGATCATTTTAGTGGCTCTCCTCTGGACTTGCTGGGGGCTCCAGATGCAGTACTCCAAGTGGGATCTCACAAGAGCAGAGTAGAGTAGTAGAATCCTCTCACTAGATCTGCTGGCTACACTTATTTTGATACAACTCAGGACATGAGTGACTTTCTTGGCTACAAGTGCACCTTGTCAAGATGTGTTGAGTTTCTTGTCCACCAACACCCCCAAGCCTTTCTTCCCAGGGCTGTACTTGATTCATTCTCCCCCCAGACTGTATCTGTGCTTGGAATCGCTCCAACCCAGATGCAGGACTTGGCCTGATTGAACATCACAAGGCTCTCACAGGCCCTCCTCTCAAGCCTGTCAAAGTTCCTCTGCATGGCATCCCTTCCCTCAGTGTGTCAACTGCACCACACAGCCCTTTCTCCTTCTTCTTAATTCCCTCTTCTTGGAATTTTTGAGTAACAAGTTGAATGGGCTAAGTTAATGCTTTCAGAAGGAAGTGTTTTATGTTGATTGAATATTGCACTAAACTTTTTGCCAAAGTTCTCAGATTTTCTAAAATTGCCAATAAACTCTATTTTGCTGTTTTGACCTCTTGAGAGTATCTTGTTGGTATTTCTCCTGTGAGTCTAATTCAGAGTACACAAACAACTGTAAGCCCTTTTAAAAGTCTCATCAAGCAAGTTTTTTGGGGCCTTACAACGCATAGGCTCTCAGTCAGCTCCTCATCCATCCCCAAGTGCAGTTTCATGCACTCCAGATGGTCATTGTCATAGAAGGCAACACTGCCTCCTCATCTTCCTTGTTGGTCCTTCCTAAGGAGCCTGTATGCTTCCACTCCAATACTCCAGCCATAAGAGCCATCATACCACATCTCTGTGATACCAATAAGATTAAGATCATATCCCTGCAGGCATCCACGCATCTCTAACTCCTCTTGTTTATTCCCTGCGTGGTGTGGGTTTGCATAGAGGCTTTTACGTTGGGCCCCCGATGAAACTGACTTACTGCTCAAATGGCTGAAATTCCTTTGTGTCCCCCTTCATGGGCAGAAACTGATGCACAGGCAGTTCCTTTTGAATATGAGAAAGAACTTCGTTCTATTTCTTTTACTTTTTTTTTTTAAACCTTTCTGGGAAGTAAAAGAACAGGCTTTAATTCTTCTCTGATCTTTAAATGAAATGTTCAGACATCTCTGGAAACAATAAGTCATAAAGAAGGCACAGTAATTCAAACAGTAATCTATGGGCATATATATCATCCTGCAATGGTACATTAATCATTACCCTTAAAGACAGCACAAGAGTGATGAAGTTTTTCCAATTGTGTCGACTGCAACTCAGCTCTATTCAAGTGCTTTTAATCTGTGCTATTACATCAAAAGGTAATAACTGTATTTTAATCTAGAAATCTTTTATATACCCTTTGCAATATGATTGGAAAAGAATCATAAGCAAAGGAGAGGTGACTTGAATACAGCATGCATGTGCATACACAAATGCTGGCATGCACACAGAAGGGTTATCTACAAAATATAAAATTAACATTGCTTCTGAAGGAGAAATTCAATCAGGTCCCCGAAGATAGATCTTCCTATAAAAAAGAAAGAGAGCGGGAGGGAAGGAGGAGTATTTAGGCCAGGCGCAATCCTGAAATTTATAGTATCTTGTGTCACTAGCCTGCAGCTGGTTCAATAGATTTCAGTTAGAAAAGGTCAGCGAAAGAAGTGAGAATGTAACTGTAGTTAGAGAGAGAGATTTAAAAAAAAAACATATAGCAGATGGGCTGGCAAAACACCTTTCGTGTTCAGAGACAAACAAGATCATTTCAAAGATTAGACTACTGTATTTATGTAAACAGAAAATGAAGCATATCAGCCACTCCATATTCATGGAAATTTCTATACTGCTTTGAAACCAGGATTCTTCTTAAGAAAAAAAGTACTGGTCCTGTCAGATTTTCCCAAAATTCCTTCAAGGAGTTTAGTGCCAAAAAGAGAACCTGTATTAAGGTTTCCAAAGAAGGACACCACCTCCAAATGGACTTCTGATACTATTTTTAAAGTGTCTTATTAGTTGTGGTCATGAGCCAGTTGAAATCTACAAGATACACCAATACACAGTTTTCTAGTTCAAAAAAAACCAAAAATATTATTGCTAATGATTATGACGAAGAAATCAAAGATGTTGACTGAAGTCTGTTTTTTTTAGTGCAACCCTTTCAATTCAGATGCAGAGGTGTTTCTCAATTACTTTACACAGCACAGTACAGACACCTTTTGCTGAGGTTTGCTCATGAAACCAACTGATAATCTCATGACAGGCCCTGCAAGGAAACCTCCTTCCAAATTTGGCCCTGATAAAAAAAGCAAGCATAAGTTACACTGGGGCCAGAGGTAGGCTGGGTGGCGGGAACTGGATAGCTGCCAGAGGAAGTGCATTCCAATAAAACCATCCTAAGTTGGGTGTACAAAGACAGTGAGTAGGTCACAGGTCTCATAAACTTCTCATTAAACCCGTACCTGAGTGACAAATGCACCTATCAACATGTGCGCGTAGAAGATGTTGTAGTTATCAGGCACCTCACATTTTTTTGATCTCAAACTTGGTGTTACAGTCCCCAAAGGAAAAATATAGTTTCAAGTATGGTCAGAAAGCAGCATGCTCTGCTAAATGTTTGTATTTCACTTTCCACAGGTATTAGACTTCTTGGAAACTGGCCTATTATTTTTTGCCTAACAAACATCAAGTTCATGGAAATTATACCACTACACCAAACGTCCTTCTCTTCTAACATCTTGAGATCTTATCAAGCCCTACAATTACCTGAAAGAAGGCTGCAGAGAGGCAGGAGTCAGACTCTTCTCCCAGGTAACAAATGATAGAAGAGGAAATGGACTCAAGTTTCATCAGGAGAGGATAAGGTTAGAAATTAGAAAAAAATTATCGCTGAAAATGTAGTCAAACACTAGAACAAACTTCCCAGGAAAGAATTTGAGTCACCACCCCCGAGGTATTTAAAAGATGTGTAGATTCAGCACTAAGTGATGTGGTTTAGTGGTGGACTGAGCAATGCTGCATTTACAGGTGGACTCAATGACTTAAATGTCTTCTCCAATTTAATGATTTTATGATTCTGTTATTTTATTCTATCTAATTTGTGGCTCAGGCCAATATTATTTGATGAAACATGGGCTTCTTTACAAACGTTTATACCCAGAAATTTTAAAAAAAAAAATCTAAAAAGTGTTCTACGCAATACAATCTGATCCTAACCCTTAGGTCCTCAGTTTATTTCTCTTATAAAAGCTTTTAAAATATCACAACTGCACTACTCCAGAGTTTGATCTTTTTCCTCTTTTTAATTGCACTTCTCTTTTTTGACTACTGAAATTATTGATTATTTTACTACAAATTAATTTTTTTTCTGTTGTTTTAATTGCAATGTGGTCAAGAGAATTGTCCATTTATAATAAAACTAGAAATACAGCTTACTAGAACACACCATGAAATTATATGCTGTGCTTATTATAGAGACAAGAACCATTGATGTTTAAAAATACCCTTTCAGACATACAGCTCCCCAGGGATTGGGAGTTAAAGTTTATTACCTGCACATCAGCTCAAACCAACCACCTGACAAGGGGGTAAGTAACATGACCAATAGTATTTCATGAGTCAAGAAGTCCTTTCTGAAATCAAGCTTGTTCAATCCCTTTCACTTTCTCTGACAATGACAGTAAACTACCAGCATAAGTCAGTCCAAAAATAAACATATTTTTCAATACCTAAAATTTCTTAAAGAGAAACATAACCAAGACATCACATAGATTGAAGAAGCAAAAGGAATGAAGTATTATTAGCAGTGGAAAGTAGACTTCAGGCAGGGGAAGCTAGCATCTCTCTGTTTAGTTATGGTCTGCTTCATCAGAGAACTCTTGAAGAGCCCATAAGGCATTTCTTTATCTATGTATCTTTAATTTTTGTGCATATTAATCTGCAAATCGTCAGTGCTTTTCCATCCTGACTAAACCAGAACAGTTTCTTCAGACTGAAAATCCTGACTCTTTAAAGGGTGAAAAGAGAATACAGAAAATTAATTCCTTCTATGCAGTTGGTGCCATCCCAGTTCCCCCACTCTCTCCAGAAAGAGATTCCCTGACCTTTTCCTTTGGCTAAGCCTAAGCTCAGGAGGAGAGAACAGGAGGATGGTGGATTTAATGCCATTCCGAAGGAATGCTGCTCCACCAAACAAAAAATCTGGTGAGTAATCTTACCCATAAGGCCTTGTCCCCCCTACACAGTCCCTTTTTGCAATCCCATGAACAGACAGCTACCCACATTGATGGCAGCCATGGCCAAGCACCATGGGGAAAAGGCATTCTCTGAAGTATGGAGGACCCAGGTCTTTTGTAGATCACAGATTTATGGTTCTCAGGAAAGAAGCCCTGTTTTATTTATCAAGTGGTCAATAAATTCTGTACAAGTTGCAGCTTCTAAATAGATTTAAGATCATGGTGGGTTTACCCTGGCTGGACACCAAGTGCCCACCAAAGCTGCTTTATCACCGCCCTCCTCAGCTAGTCAGGGGAGAAAAATTATGAAAAATTGTGGGTCAAGATAAGGACAGGAAGGTCAGTCACCAGTTACCATCACAGACAAAACAGACTCGACTCAGAAAAAGACTTCTTTTTAAAACTCCTCTTCAGAGCAAGCGCTCTTACAACCTAGAAGCACAACTATAAGCTTCCTTCACACTCTCTTCAACCCAAATCCATCTTTCCTCTGATGAGACAGCCTTTCATACATATGGCTCACTAGATCACGTGTCCCTATTCTGGTGGCACAGAATGACAAAAGTCTGAAAGTGTTTGCAATCTGGAGTCATTTAAAGGAGTCATTTGCATCAAAAATAATAACTGTGCAAAGCTCTTGGGGCTCTGGATCTTGTCACAAACACTGAATTCTTCCAAACCCCTGATCCTTCAAGAGGTAAAAAAATCTCAGCTACCACTGTCTTTGCCTTGATAAACCATTCACAACTTCCTGTTCAAACTGAAATTCATTTACAAGGGGGAAACTGTAGGTTTCACTACTTTTATGTTTGTAGTACAACATTTTAGGGTTAATTCAGGTAGATGGAGCTACAGAGGATGCTCACAGCCTCTAGTCAGACACAAAGAACTCAACCAGGCATTGTCCCAGTGAAAAGGTCCCAGAGCCATACAGCCACTGGAGCTGGACAAAATACATCAGAGACTAGGTTTTTCTTCCCCTGGCATGCAACCGGTTTTTGTGAAGCAGAAATCTGTTCTAGAAAAGTTCAGTTTAAGAAAAATATATTAGGTTCTAGCAAAACAAACAAACAAAGAAAACCACAAAACACACAATGAAAACCAGCATTTTAAGGGGGAAGCAGAAGGAGAAAAAAAAACAAGAAACAAAAACAAACATGCAAACAAACAAAACCCACCCAGGATATTTTTTTTACTGAAACCAGTGAAAAGTTTGCCAAAATATGCAATGATCTCACTTTCATGACACCTCTCCTTTGTAATTTACTGGATGATTTCAGTGGGTAATTTCTGAGTCATTTTCTACGTTCAAGTCATGTGAAGCTTTATTCATTATGATCTTCTCACTTGAATAATCACTCAAATATTCACTCCTGATAGCACAAAGCAAATGCAAAAATGCATCAAAAACAAGATACCATAGTAGAATTCTGAAATTGCACTAGAGTATAGTGCTATAGTTGATATTGTAAGACAGGCAAAACTCAAGCTTTATTTGCAGACCTTAGTGACACAAGTAATCACTCAAAATAGCCTTATTTTTTCATATATAGCAAGGGTGTAATTCCCAGTTGGTAACAAATGTATTCTATCTCTCTAGTAATTTCTCTATTCTTTATATTTTTGCGAAGTATATTCAAAATTTTCTCTCTTAGTTTTCCTCACTTGTTACAGGGGAATTTCAATAAGTCCTCTTCTACTCACATATGCCTGACTAAACTAGACTATAAATATTTGCTAAACTTTTGTACATTGGATCTGTTTCACTGAAGCCCATGATGGTAACCCAAATTTTGGCAATAGCTATCACACTTCCAAGAGCAACAAACTTCTTTGTCGTCCCATGCACAAATTATTTTGATGTGTTATCCCTGTGAGAATAGCACAAGAGCGCAAAACAGCTCAAGAGCACAAAGCAGAAAAGTGGAAAAGCACCAACCAGACTGGAGTCATGTCATTCATCTCCCCTTTTGACTTCTGCATATGTTTTCATATAAAAGAAAGAGAATTAGATAGAATATTATTATGATGTTCTATCTGGAGTCGTTCCATCGGCAATATGCAAACACTGCCCCTGTCCCTGCTCTGCTGCTTCATAATTTATAATCTCACTGTAAAAGCCTGAATGGAAGAACAGTGTTGTAATCAATCATCTCCCACAATTACATCCTTTCTCCTTTGCTTTTATTATTTTCTATCTCCTCTAAATCATTGGCAGACAAGACTTTAAATATAGAAATCTGCGAGTTTTAGACGAAATTATTTACACAGGAATATAAAAAGTATATTAGCAATGGTCTTGTCTCTTGAAAATTTAGTCATGCAGCCAGGTTGAAATTCTTTACAAAGTTTGTCCTGTACAATTCTACAATAGCAAAGAGGTTCTCAAGAAATAAATATTTAAACTCTACAACACCCTCTCAAGCACATAAGCTCCTTTTCAGCATAGTCTTGTACTTCATGCCATTTTCCCAAATACAGGTAGATGACAGAGAATCTGAGCCCATATTCTTTAAATGCTTACTCACTATTTTGCTCTTAGCAGTTCTTACCTAACTTTACTGAATAAAATATTACTGAATAAAAATATTCTCCCACTGTCTCTCTGACACTCTATTCAAATTCATCTTTTTGCCCTATCCAGAAGAAAAGGAGAGTAGTGATGCATTGGGGTTAGATCAAGAGTCAGACAGTCAATTACAAAAGAGTCAAAAATCTTTTTATCCCTAAAATGAGAAAAAATCATACAGTGCTGAAAGTGTCCCTACTCACCACACTATGTTAAAAAGTTAATTTTAAAAAATATAATGGAAATAAGGAATCAATTAAGCAAGCTACCCAAAACCTCTTAAAAATCCTAAGGAGGTGGTTTTAGAAAGCACAATAATATCTCAAATAACAACAAAACTATTTTAGTATAACTTACTCCTGACTAAAGGATATCCAAACATGGCAATTTTATTCTGTTTGAACTTCAGTATGCCCAAAAAACCAAGGCTCCTCTCTGAGTTGGCCACAATTAAAGCTAATGTCAGAACCAAAATTTATTTCAGCTTTTTTGTTTTGTTTTTTGAATGTAACTACTATTGCTATAAAGTCATGTACCAGAAATTCACCAATCAAATAGGATACAATTTTTCCTGTTTTTCCTGAAATATTTCTTAAATGGGGTAAAAAAAACCCAATAAAAATTGCAACAACGACTATTCAATGTAGCAAACACATAGCTTAGAAAAATTCTAGAATAAGGTTTTTTTATATTGTTGAATTGAAAATCTCTGTTCATTTTTTTAAGCCACTTTTTGTGTTTATTTCATACTCAGGATATGATGCATAAATGAAGAATGTGCAGAATGGAAGCTTTTGACTGATTGAAACTAATGAAACCACCATGACAAAATAAATGCCTAGCAGCTTCAGTGATGTGAAATTTCCACATGCAATCACTCTGGTCTGATCCAGAAGACTGCTTTCCAGAGTTTGTGTTTTGCACAGCAGACATATGGCACAATGTTATGCCGTAGCACACCATGCCAGCTTGGATTAGTATTTCTGCTGTGACTTTGACCAGCAGCTGAAGACAAGGTATGGAGCTTATAGCAGGACAAACAGCACAGGGATGCCCTGCCAGTATACCCTCCCAGCACTACTGATGTATGATTAAGGAGAGGACTGGAAGAGGATCAGAGCTCATCAAGAAAATTTCCCCCAAACACATTAATTTCATACAGCTTGATGTGAGAAAAGAGATTTCCATAACAAGGGTTAAATAAATGGATAAACACCATGTGTTTTGAATCACTGATCTTCATTTCACACACAAAGCAGCAAAAAAAAGTCAAGGGACACTGGTTCTGCTTATTTTAGTAATGGTCTCTGAAGGTCATGCAAAATTTTTCTAAGATAACTTGCAGCCACAACCACTGACTCCCTCTAGAAAGAAATATTTTTTTTACTTTTTTGTAAACCTTACTAAATAGTAAGCCAAAATTAAGCTGATAAACTGCCAGACCTAGCCCAACACTGTACAGATTTTAGAGAAGCAACCTCAAGACTGGAAGGAAGAAGATTTATTAAGTTTCATTATCCACAGCACAGAGTTTCATTATTAACAGCACTTCTAAATCCAGCATAGGAAAAGGAGATGGTCTTCAGTCCTTGCAGCCTGTAGGAATATGGAAATAACATTTTGAACACATTTTGAACAGTGGAAAATTTCTCTGCTCACACCGAAGGTGATGATTGATGCTTGTGTTGCATTGGCAGACTCCTTTAGCTGCATCTGATTAGGAGCATGCCTCTTCTTACAAAGCAGGTTTTGTTGTACACCCTGGCTGCTTCTAAATTTGAGGGAAACAATTATATCTATATCTATACTGCTGTTCCAGGCAGCACACACTCCATTTTGTCCTTCACTATAGTAAATCCAGAATTTTCATATCGTTTAATGTAAACTGAGAACACTTTAAACCACGATAATTACAGGTGAGGACCAGAACAAACCACGTAAATTTAGCATAAATGTTACTTTATGTGTCTCTTGTCTCTTTTTAATCAAGGCTAAAGCAGAAAATAGGCATTGTTTGGTTTAAAAAAAGGCTTTGGAGCCCCATGCTCCTTATCTTGAAAGTAACATTACTAGAATCACAAAGATGGATGCCTGTTAAATTTCACATAATACAATGGAATCAGGGATATGAGGAAGTGTTTGGAATGACAAGCATATCAAGCATTTCCTAGAGGCATGGTGCTGGCATCAGAGACTGATAAGCTCCTATTCATAATGTCCACCAGAACTTGAAGAAAAGTGTGTTTTCCAATATAATACAGCAGAGGAATACCACTATGGAAATTTGCTTCTAGAGACAGCTCAAAATATACTGAAGTACTCTACCATTTCAAAAAACAGTCTGAACAAAAGGCTGTAACACTTTCTGGAGGGATGGATGATTGTGTGACTTGGAAGAGGTAAGCCCTCATCTGGACGTATTGTTATTTTTTCGTTCCATTTGAATCCGTCAGTTCTATTTAAAATATAGATTTTTCCTTGTCTAAGGTCAGCAACAGGCCAAAGAGCCCACAGGCCATGTCCGGTGCTCTCTGGCTGGAGCTACAGGTCATTTTGCTCAGTCCCTGGCAATGAGGTTGCAACAGGACGAGATATTGTGCAGTCCTCCCCTTTTACCCAAAGAGTGGTCTGAGTGACCTGTTAATGCAGAGTGTGGGTACCACTGTCATTGTCATTGGCAGGCTTATTATTCTTCAATTATAGGAAAGGAAGACAGAAAATTAAAAAAAATGCTTGGCTCCATATTTTAAGTCTTATGCTGAAAGTGCCAAATGCAATGGTGACTTCTGGCATTTAGACATAAAGAGTTCACTGGGAAGTAGACTGGGAACCGTTCCCTTCAGCCAAGCAATCACATAGCAGACAGAGTAATATTCTTGGCAACATTGACACTGCAGGAACAGAATCATACAGGTGATCTAAACAGTGCAATCCCAGTCTCACAGCAATCGGCAGGGGTTTGATGTTAACTTTAATATAGTGCAGATTTCATCCAGGGGACGTTCCCTCCTGCCAAGTCAGTCGTACTCCCCTGTGCATACAAACTATGATTTATTTCTGTTAATAGTCCAGTGAAAAGCTGTTGTCTTTGTATATATTAAACATCGTGGAGAGAAAAAAGGCTCTGTGCCACAAAGACAGTGCTGAAAGGAAACACCTGTTCTACTTGGAGGGAAATATACAATCTCACATTTCAGATTTTAGCAAGCACTAATGCAAGAGCAGCAACACACTAAGTACTGAGAGGAAGAAAGCTCAGAGAGTAATAGAATGAAGATGATAATAGCCTCACATTTGAACAGTTTACTTTTCAAAGGCAACACAAGGACAAATTGTTTTGTGCAAAGAGAAAATTAATTTCCAAATTGTGTGCTTTCTACAAAGAGTCAAGTTAATTATTCAAAGCAGAGGCCCATGAATTCTCACAATTTAGTCATTCTGTTCTGACACACTCAGGCCCAGTGAACTGCTTCTTATCAACAAGACTTTGATAATGAGCTTAGACATATCAAATAAACTTTCTGGAGAATTCAGTAGTAAGCAGGTATGATCCTAACAGGGGTTTTATTAGGCATTTCTCTGCAAAATAATATATTAGCAATCACTGTGACATTTTCTGCCCTAAGGGATTTTGGTCTTGCTCATTTTTACAACTTGCTGGGAAATAAATTAATTCATGACAAAGGTCTAATCCAACATATGACTCTGTTTATCCTGGTTTGTACAGTAGCAGGTGTCTCAGAATTAATGAGAAGTGACATAAACACCAGAGAAGAAAATGCAGTCTTCATCCTGATTGAATAGCCGTGATCTCTCCTCGTCCTGCAGACTGTGGGAATGCAGTCCTAACTGCTCTGATCCTCATATCACAGATGATGTCATCATGACAGAGGGAAAATATTTTTGTTGCCTCCTTCTCAGCAAGGCCAAAACTCTGATACAAAAGACACAGATAATAATTTTTTGAAAATACAGCTTCCAACTTCAAATCCATCTCCAGAAAAGAAAGAGCTCAACACTAATAATATGATGTGAATTTTCTTGCTCATATGTGAACTATCACGTGGTTAATCTTGTACTGGTTCCAGGGAGACTTATGCTGCAGAACCTAAAGTCTCGTTTACAGATGATCTACAACATGGAAGTGGCCTCATGAGTGGTTTTGTTTTAATATTTCATAGAATGGAAATGAGAGAATCTGTAAACACATTATGGTTTTGGAGAGTCCAGATAAAGGGAGAAGTATCCCTGTGTCTTGGGGTTGCTTTACAATGTTGTATCCGCTATTGCCTGTGTATTGCCCAGACATGAATCCTGTGCTTTTCTGTGCCTTTAAGTTGGGTCCCAGAGAAAGGGGGGGAAGCCGAGCACGTTCTTCAGCATGATTTCTGTTCAAGGACACACACACTCCCCTGCATTCTCGTTGCTGCAGAGCCCAGGGAGCAGCGTCCTGCTTTTCCCCAGCTCTCAGGTCCTTTTTCTCAGGAGAGAGATGGAGAGTTAAAATCTTTTGCTTTTTAGTTAGCCTGGTAGCTGAGGCAAGAAAGTTTTCCCGGAAATGTGGGTTTTTCTTCTTCTCCTGGAACTGTTCGGCTTTGCTCTGGTCTGGAACACCATCACTGGGAGGCCCCACACCACAGCCCAGAGGGGCCCACACCGCACCCAATCTCCTGAGAGAGCAGAGGCACACCTACAGAAATTACTCTGAGTCTACCAGGTCTTCTCCACAGCGAGAGGTTTTATTATCTAACATTGTTCTTTTTTTTTCCCTCTCATGCCTGCATGCATGTTGCTTGTTAAATAAACAGGGTTTTTTTCACTTTCCTCCAAGAAATTTCTTTCTGAACCTGGTGGGGGAGGGGCTGCTGAAACCTGCCTTCTATGAGAAGACATTAATCTCAGGATGTTTCCTCCTAATATGTCTCAAACCGAGACACCCTGAAACTGAAATAAATAAATAAATAAATAAATTTTTAAAGTTAAGAGAATGAACAGAAGATGAGAGAAAATTAGACAAAACCAATAAAGTTCTTATCTGAGCAATTACAGTTCAAAGTAAATTGCCCTGACTTATTCATAGCACAGTCAGATTGTGATACTATCAACCACTCGATGGTAATCACAGGCCAACAGGATTAGTAGATGTCTGTAATGATTTTATTTTACAATATACAATAGCTATGACAAGTCTAGAACTTTTTTACTCTAAGTATAAAATCATATCTTATTGCATTCTGCTGCATACTAAAAAGACAGAAGAAAACACAACACTATGGATGTTAAGAACTACTAATACAAATATTCTTTGTACTACAGTCTGCTTAAAAGAAAACAAAACCCCTGCACTAGGGAGTCTAAGCCTGTATAATTAACAGATTCAAAATCTCTGATAAAACTGAGTGGAGTTTGTGTGGCCTGAGGTCACAGAATCATAGAATACTAGCTTGGAGGGGACCTCAAGGATCATCTGATCCAACCTTTCCTGGCAAAAGCAAGATCTATATAAGATGGCCCAACACCTGTGTAGCTGGATTGTAAAAGTGTGCAATATGGAATCCACCACTTCCCTGGAGATGAGATTATTACAAAGATTTTTCTCATTGTGAAACATTTTCTACTTGTGTCCAGTTGGAACCTCCCCAGGAGTAACTTGCACCTATTATCCCATCTTGTCTTTTCCATGTGACTCCTGACACAAAGGGAGTTTCCATCTTCTTTTTAGTCACTGGAACACGGTGATAAGACTTCCACTCAGCCTTCTTTTCTCAAGGCTGAACAAACCCCAATGGCTCAGCCTTTCCTCAGTCAGCAGACTTCCCAGCCCTGGGACCATCTTTATGGCCCTTCTCTGGACTCTCTC
>VZTI01002738.1:10733-22924 GCA_013397865.1 Struthidea cinerea
CCTTTATAAATGCACAGAGCCCCCCCCCCAAATCCTTCCTCCTGCCCCCCCATCCTCCTCCTGGCCCCCTGGACTGCTCAATAAAGGCCTCCTGCACCCCTTGGATCGCACCCTGCCTCCCAGGCCTGATTTTGGGAGGTTGGGGAGCCCCTTTCCCAGCAGTGGATGGGGGGGCAGCGCCCGGGGGTGTCACTGGGATGGGGGAGGTGGAAGGACAGGTTTTGGGGGAGCGGCAGCGCCCCAGGGTGCTCCCAGCATCACTGGGGATCAGGGACATCCCCCTCCCCTCCAGATTTGGGGGGTGGCAGAGACCCGGGATGGGAATGAAGCCCCCCCGCTCCAAGGGCTGGGAAAGGAGGGAACTCATCCCCAAGTCCAAGGGATCCCCTCCTGCTCTCCATTTCCTTGGTGCTGGAATGGGAAGGGCTGTGGGAGGGGACACTCCCCCCTGTGTCCCCCAGGTGAGTCCCCGGGGCTGCCTCAGCTCCCGGGACACCTGAGTTCCAGAGGGAGGAGGGGGTGGGAGACCCCTGGGAGAAGGGGGGGTCACCAGGAAGGATAAGGGGAGACACCAGTGGGGTCGTGGTGTGGGGGGGATGCCCCAGTGCTGGGGGCAGGGCTGGGGGCAGAGGGGTTACGGGCACTGGGGGGGATTTGGGGCCGAGGCCTCTGCCGTGTGCGGCATCCCCAAACTGCTGAGTCAGCGTCTGGCTCCAGAGGGGGGAGGGGACAGACCCCCCCTGGGTGTGGCTGTGGGGAAATTGGGGACCCCCCCGAGCCCATCTGGGGACCCCACTCGGGGTGGGAGCCCCCCAGGGGATGCAGATAAAGGGGGGGGGGTCCTGACTCAGCTCTGGGGGTCCCGCCAAGCTCCTGCAGTGACCGTGGGTGATCCCAGGCTGGGGAAGCTGGAAGGCTCAGGAATGTTCCAACACCACGGATGAGAGTGTGAAAAGATTCACATTGTGGTAAAACTTCATTGTGGGGGCAGTTCTGGGGGACCCGCTGTGCAAACTGTAAACTGTGGGGGAGCGGCTCCGGCCCCTCGGGAGCAGACCCCAACGCTCAGGACATCCCTCAGGAGCAGATCTGTCCCTCTGGGAGGAGATCTGTCCCCAAAATCCAAATCCAGATCTGTCCCCCAAGTCCCAGCTGGAGCCCCGGGATCTGGAGGGAGCCCCTGGAGCTGTTAACGAGGCTGAGGCAGTGCAGCCACCCTGCTGGGGCCCCAAATCCTGCAGGAGGGGTCCACGATCCCTCCGAGGGCAGCTCCATGTTCCAGGATCTCCGTGAGGGCACAGGCTGGTGTTCTCAGGCCCCTCCAAGGGCAGCTCCAGAGTCCCCATGGGGCATGTCCGTGTTCCACATCCCTTCCGAGGGCAGCTCCAGGGGCAGCTCCGTGTCCTGGCATCCCCCCGAGGGCAGCTCCCTGTCCTGGGGTCCCTCCAGGGGCAGCTCCATGTCCCAGGATGCCCCTGGGATCAGCCCCACATTCCCCCCGGGGGTAACTCTGTGTCCCAGGGTCCCCCCGAGGGCAGCCCCGAGTTCCAGGCGGGAGCAGCTGCGATCCCCGGGCTCCCTCAGGACGAGTCCCGGTCCAGGCTGCAGCCCAGGGCCTCGATGTCGCTGCTGATGTGGGAGATCATCCGGTCCCACTCGTCCTCCTCCGAGGGCACCGACTGCTCGTCGGAGCTGCCGGCGGCGCCGGTGCCGTTGGAGGCGGAGGCGGCGCCCAGGGAGCGCCGGTAGCGGCCGAAGCTGTCCGTGATGATCCCGCGGCCGTCCTTCACCCCGATGGTCTCCAGGAAGTTCTCGAAGTGCTGGCTGTCCTTCTCCGGGATGAAGGGACGCAGGCCTGGAGCCGGGACACAGCACGGGCACGGCTCGGGGCGGCACGGAGAGCGCCCGGGACAGGTATCCGCGGGGATTCCTCACCTGGATGCCATTCCCAAGCATTCCAGGAGGGCCCGGGAGTCTCTCTGGGAGGGATGGAGACCTCCAGGGCCCCTCACACCTGAGACTTGCAGCCACTGCTCACTGAGGCCAAAATCCGGCTCAAGTGGGATTTTCTGAGCTCCAAATGATCTAATTCCTCACCCGGCATCTTGCTCGGCTTTGCTGAGCTTATCCCAACAATTTGTCCCATCAGGGACATCTGTCCCATCCCCTCGGCGTCCCCAAGGGCCAGCAGGCCCACGTGAGACACACTACTCCTGGCCTGTGGGGATTTTAAATTCCCGACTCCTTTTCCTTGGACATCAGAGGCCAGGTGAGAGGCCCCAGGTGTGGTCAGGCACTGCTCCTGTCCTGGGAGGATTTTGTATTCCTGACCTGTTTTCCCAGATATTAGAGGCCAGGTTGTTTAAATACCCCTGGTCTGGGGGAGGTTTCCTGGCCTGGAGATTTCCAGGTCTGAATTGAATTCCCTGGCTCTAGAGGAGGTTTCTAGGTTTGGGAGAGGTTCCCAGGTCTGGATCAGGTTGCCTGGTTCTGGAGGAGGTTCCCAGGTGCTTCACAGCCAGGCGGAAGCAGGGAACAGCTCCAAGGAGAGACTGAAGCTGTGGGAGGGCTGGACGCACCAGCGGCCCTCAGGAATGAGGAATCTCCACAGGAGAGATGGATTGGGATGTGCCTCCTCTCCTGGTGGCACCCCAAGGCCTCCCTGCGCCCCCACCCCTTCACCCCTCAATCCCACCCCTCAGCTCCGGGTTCCTGGCTCTGGAGCCGTTCCAGCACTCACCCAGGAGCAGGAATTTCCTGCTGTCCCCGTAGAGCTGCTTGAGATTGATGCAGAACTCGTGGATGGAGGCCCCGTTGCGGTACTCGTGCAGCAGCATCGCGAACTGCTGGATCTCCTGCGACGACAGCTTCGTGCGCAGCTGCGGCGACACGGCCCTCATGGCACCCCGTGCTTGGGAAGGGGCCATGGGAGGCTTGGGAATGGCGTTGGAAGGGCCAGGAACCCGATGGGAAAGCTGGGATGAGCTGTGGGGGTCGCTGGGACTGTGACTCGTGGAGTCTCGGGGCATGAGGGGACTTGGACACTGGGAAAGGGAAAAGGGGGAGGTGCTCCTGTGGGAGGAGAGAGTCCAGAGGAGGCCCCGGAGCTGCTCTAGAGCCAGGCTGGGAGAGCTGGGAATGCTCCCCTGGAGAAGGGAAGGATTCAGGGAGAGCTCAGAGCCCCTTCCAGGGCCTAAAAGGGCTCCAGGAGAGCTGGAGAGGGACTGGGGATAAGGGATGGAGGGACAGGACACAGGGAATGGCTTCCCACTGGGAAAGTGGTGATTTAGATGGGATACGGGGAAGAAGCTCTTGGCTGGGAGGGTAGTGAGGGACTGGAATGGATTTCCCACAGAAGCCGTGGCTGCCTTATCCCTGGAAGTGCCCAAGGCCAGGTTGGACAGGGTTTGGAGCACCCTGGGATGGCGGAAGGTGTCCCTGCCCATGGCAGGGGGTGGGACTGGATCACCCTTACAGCCCCTTCCCACCCAAACCATTCCATGAGCCCTTGATCAGGCCCTCCAGGCCCAGTCTGGCTGGGAAGGAGGAAGATGAGCAGCTCCTCCACCCCCGTCCCTCACTCCAGGGCCTGATCCCAAATCCCACCGTCATCATGTAGTCCTGCAGCAGCTCGGTGGCCGTGGTGCTGAGCTCGCTCTCGCTGGCCGTGGTCACGTGCGGGGACGGGCGCGCCGAGAAGGACGACGGGGACGTGTCCCCGGCCTCCAGGGTGTCTGCAAAGGAACTGACACCGGGCACGGGTGAGTCCTCCGGAGCTCCTCGGGGTGGTGGGGAGGCGGTGCTGGGAGTTTTGGGTGGCTTGTGCAGGGCCAGGAGTTGGACTCCGATCCTTGGGGTCCCTCCCAACCCAGGATATTCCACGATTCTGGAAGCCCCCAGCTCCTGAGGGCACCCTGGGGCTCCCAGGGAACCAAGCACTGCTTTGGTCACAGTGACAAGGGAGCCCTGCATGGGGAATTACCCCTCTGGCTGCTTCCTCACTGGGAATAAGGCAGGGAAGAATCCCCGAGCGCCGTACCTCGGGTTTAAACGTGCAATTTTCAATGGTGTTCACAATTCCTCCACGTTAAACATTCCTGAGTATCCCTCTATGCTGGCTATTCCAAGAGCATCCCTCCATGCTAACCAATGGTCTGTGCGTTAGGATTTCACCCCACAAACACTGCTGATGTTTCCAGTGACCCAGGAGGGGAAAGATTCCCAAATAACAAGCGTTTGGGGAAAACCCTTCTCCCAGCTCCAGCTGGACCCAACCGGTGACCCCGCGCCGTGCTGACACAGGGACTGCTCGCTGTGGATGTGACTATCCCTGGAATGCTGAGGGCAGAACAATCCAGGCCCGGACAGGATCTGTGCCAACCCCCCTGAGGCCCGGCCGGGCTCAGCTGAGCTTCCCAATGTGCCGATGGCAGCAGATCCGGGCTAATCCCGGCTCCAGGGGCCACGGATCACTCACAAAGTGCTGGCGTCCGCTTCGAAGGGCTCCTTCACGTCCACTTTGGTGGAAGAGTCGTCTGGAGGGAAAAAATTTGGGAGATGGAATGTGAGAGGCACAAACTCGGTGACTTCCCAAGCCAGAAGAGACACAAAGGAATTCCTGACTTGGCCGGAAGGGGAGAGGCCAGGAATGAGCGACAGGATGAGAGGAAACGGCCTCAGGTTGTGCCAGGGGAGGTTTAGGTTGGATCTTGGGAAGATTCCCTCACGGAAAGGGCGGTCAGGCATTGGAACAGGATGCCCAGGGCAGGGGTGGAGTCCCCAGCCCCGTGGATGTGGCACTTGGGGACACAGTCAGCGTGTTGGCCTTGGCAGAGCCGGGGGCTGGGTGGGCTCGGGGGTCTCTGAGGCTGTTCCAACCTCAGCCATTCCTGGCTGTGGCTGCACCTGGCCCCGGAGAGGTGCTGGGTGTGGGGAGCAGCCCGGAGGCGGCAGGGCGCACGCACCGCTGTGCAGGGACAGGTGCCGCGTCGGCGTCGAGGCGCCGTCGAAAATGGCGCGGTCCAGGAAGTCGATGGTGGACTCGGTGTAAACGATCTGGAAGACTTGGCTGAGCAGGGAGCACAGCTCCTCGGCACCCACCTGGGAACGAGCAGGGAGCCGTGGCAGATCCCAGAGGGAGATCCCCCTCTCCCTTCGGCTCCGCGGGAGGGGCGTTGTTCCCCCGTGAGGATGGGGGAACAACGAGCTCCATCACCTTCCCGGCATCCCAGCCCTCTTCCCCCCGGCAGCGGGAGCTGGGATGCTCCAGCATCAACTCAGGAGCCCCCCACATTCCGTGCCGAGGCTCCTCCATGCAGCTCCCTGGGATTCTGGCTCATCCCAGAGGGGTGCAGGTGCCCCAGGGAATGTCAGGGCTGAGAACGAGGGGAGTGAAACTCCACCCTCAGTGGAGATCGGGGAGGCCGAGAGTGGAATCCCTGGATCCAGACACTGGATGAAACAAATTCCCAGGTCAGCACAGGGAAAACATCCCGATCAGCAAAACCCCATTGTGGGATTGTCCTCACGGATTCTGTCCTGCTGCAGAAGGCTCTGGCCGACAGGGACCAAGGGAACAGCTCCCAGAGACCCTCTCGTGTCCCAGGGCTGGGACAGGGATCAGGATCCCCTCTCCAGGTGCTCCAGCAATGCCCAACCACACCTGGCATCCCTAAATCTGGGCCTGTGTGTGTCCCACGAGGTGTGGGAGCAGGGAAGGATCTGGACAGGCCACAGGACTTGGCCGCTGTGGAGTTCGTGCCTCCACCATCGCCACGATCCAAGAGCCAGAAACCTGCCAGCAATCCCAGTGACTCTGAGCCCACGCCGAGGCGTTCCCAGGGTTTCCAAGGAGCGCTGGGAGCTGTACCTTGTTCTCCGTGGCCAGGACCACCAGGCAGCAGGACTCCAGGGGCCCCCCGGCACTCTCCGACAGCGAGCCCGACGTCAGCGCCTTGGAGCCCTCGGCACACAGGCTCTGGCTCGGCGAGATCCCGGGATCCTGAGCTGAGGGGAGAGGAGAGGTGAGGGAAAGGCAGGGCAGGGAGGCGACGGGAAGGGGTCCTGTAGGCGAGGAAGAGCCCTGAAGCAGGAGAATGGGATGAAAAGCCTCCAGTTTGGAGCTGGTTTTGACAGTTGTCACAGCGCAGAATTTCATCACCAGAATTCCAGCCCCTGAGGCATTTATTCCTTTATTCCACAGCCTGTCCATGGGGTTTGTTATCAGATAAATCCCTGGCTCAGCCCTCCCCAGCTCCCTGGTCCCAAACCACGCAGGTCTGACACGCACAGAGCTGCTCAGGACAGGGAACGAGGTGTCATGGAACCCTCATGGAATGCTTTGGGTTGGAGAGACCCTGAAGACCACCCAGCCCCACCCCCTGCCACGGTCAGGGACATCTCCCACTGTTCCAGGTGACCCCCAGGGGGACAATCCCAACTCCATGGCCACAACTCACCTGTCTTGAGCACGACCAGGTGTGCGGAGTCATCCCGGATGTAGGACACGGAGGCGATGTCGTGGATGGGCACCCTGAGGATCAGGTCCTCCCCGTCCCTCCACACCAGTTTGATGTTGTAGGCAGAGAGGCTGATGACGGCGTCGTGCTCTGGGGTCAGCTGCCCCGGGAGCTGATGGGCTCTCTGGAACACAGGGATTCACATGGGTTTAGTCATGGAATGGTTTGGGTTGGAAGGAGCTTAAGGATTATCCAGGTCCCTACCATGGGCAGGGACACCTTCCGCTATCCCAAGGTGCTCCCCATCCAACCTGGCCTGGAACCCTTCAGTGGATGGGGCAGCCACAGCTCCTCTGGGGAATCCATTCCAGTCCCTCACCGTCCTCCCAGGGGTGTTTCCCCTTTGGGAACAGCTTTCCCTCCCACCATGGAACAGCAGGATGGAGGCCCCAGCCCTGAGGAAGCTCGGTGAGCCTGGATTTCTGCCCGCTGGGAGTCCCGGAGCAGCCGAGCGCTCACCTTGGCGTTGTCGATGAGGTGCAGGATCTCCGTGCGGCTGGAGGGGTTCAGGTACCCCGGGATGGAGGTGAGCTGCCCTAAATACTGGGAGAGAAGAGCCAAACCGTTACCACAGCACGGACACGATCCTGGACATGGCAGAACGAGTCATGGAGATGCTCCAAGGAAAACCTGGAGATGGGTGAGAGGTGGGAATGTGGGTGGGGAAAAAAGAAGCTCCACAGAAACTCCAGAGCCCCTTCCAGTACCTCAAGGGGCTTCAGGAGAGCTGGAGAGGGACTTTGGACACGGGGAATGAGTTCCCAGCGCCAGCTGGGATATTAGGAAGGAATTCCCAGTGATCAGGGCCCCTGTGGATACCTTGACTTCCTTCTCGATGTAGTCGTGGAGCAGCAGGTCGGGCTCCACGCGGTCGGGCAGCGCCACCACCACCGTGTGCAGCGGCCGCCGCTCCGTCACCTTCTCCTGCGCCTTCTTATCCCGGCCCTTCTCCCCCTTCAGGAACACTCGCTTGAACGGAGACACAATTCCAGGCTGGGGAGAGGAACGGGAACACCAGGATCGGGGTGAGAAGGGGGGTTTGGCACTGGAACTGGGGGGTCCGGCAGCCCCTCCTGCCCCACGAACCTCAAGCCCATCCTGCTGGTTTTGCCCCATGGATGTGACAGGTTTGGAGCTGTAAATCCATGGCTGTCCACAGAAAGCCCTCTTCCTGGGACACAACACAAGTGCTGAATGTTCCCACTACCAAAATATGGTGGTTTTCCCCCAAAGTCACCGCGCTCAACCTTCCAGGTAAGAGAAATACAACTCTTCTATACAGCAACGTATTCCAGGTGAAGAGCGGATCCAGAGGGACCCTCCACGGTTTTGTACCTCCCTGAGAATCTGCTACAGGCAGGAACACTCCAAGGAGACCCCAAATAATGAGAAAATGACACAGAAAGTGGATTTCCCTGGGAAAAATGGGAAATTCCAAACCCTGAAGTGCCGGATTTGGAAAACCACTGGAGCCAACACACAGGCTCCCAGCTGTCCCTCGGCATCGGCCCGGGAATGCCATGTGGATCTCGCCAAGCTCCACGCCGGATAAATGATTGGGAACATCCCCAAACTGCTCCAGTTCCAGGTTCACCAGGTGAAGTGGATGCTTGGAGCAGACAGATCCATGGGTGGATCTAGGAACTCCTTGGATATGTGGCTCCAATGTCCCCTTCCCTGCTGGCCTCTGCTTCCCACCCCTCAGGACAACCACATCCTGGCTCTCCTGATCCTCGTGGGCAAGAGAGAGGGATGTGGGATCTGAAGGGGCAGAGAACATGCTTCCAGTGGTGAATTAATTAAATATAAACCAAGGAAAAGCTCCTGGAACAGTGGGAATTACCAGCTCACAAGGAAACACAAGGACACTGGGGACAGCCCGGCCTGGAAAAATATCCCTTGGATCAGGGAGATAAAAATAAAGGGATCTTACAGGACAGAGAGGAGAGGAAGCAGCTCCACAGCCCTGCCTCAGGAGCAGCAGTGTGGATCTTTGGGAAGGATCCCTACACAGAGTACCCAGGAGAAGGACTCCATGATCCTTGATCAGGATACTCCATAATCCTGCCGAGGGGCTGGGACTCTGGAGAGAAGGAAATCCCGGACACAACAGGTCTGTTTACTGAGAACGGAGGTGTGGGGACTCTCCAACTTTGGGATGTCCCATCCGGAATCTCGCCTGCCAGCGCCTCAGGCTCCAGCTCCATTGGAATCCTTCAGGAATCCAAAGCAGAGCAACGCAGGAATGTGCCACTGGGATCGAGGTCGTACCCAGACGCTTCCCCCTCCAGCAGGCAGGATCCAGATCCACCCCAATCCAGAAAAACCCCCTTTTCCCTCAAGGATGCGGCTGCGTCTGTAGGGCCGGGGGGATGATCCCCTGGCTGTCCTGGGGGAGGAACTGGGGGCTCCAAACCCGAGGCAGAGGCACCTCCGGCTGTGACGCAGCCTGGAACAGCTTCTGCTTTTCGGGGCACCCCAAACCCCGGCACCCACCTCGTCCTCCATGGAATTCCCACCGGGAGAGCAGGACCGAGCTGTGCTGGGGGAGCCGTGGGGGCTGCGGGGGGAGCGGGGAATGTTCTCCTCGTTTTGGGGGTGCCGGAATCGAGGCGCTCGGGGCCGGAAGTGCCACGGCCACAGTTTCCTCTGTCCCACGTGACAGATCGAGCTGGGGAGGGAACCAGGCCTGGGGCACGAGCCCATTCCCTGCTCCCATCCCGCCTCCCGCACCCCTAAATCCCTACAAACGCCCCAAATCCTTCATCCTTCGCCATTACCACACCCAGGAGGGAAACCCCCCATCCCAAGGCAGATTGAGCCCTGGTTTCTCTTCCGAGCTCAGAGTTGTTTTGTTCCAACACCTGGCTGGATCCCAGGTGCTGCTCCCAGAGGCTTTTCCAACCTTAATGATCCCACAGTCCATTGAGTCCATGGGATGTAAAGCTTCTTCCTGCCCAGAGCAGCTGTGGCTGCCCCTGGATCCCTGGCAGTGCCCAAGGCCAGGCTGGACATTGGGGCTGGGAGCAGCCTGGGACGGTGGCAGTTCCTCCCCCACCCCAATTCCCGATCTCCCAGCAAACACATCCGCACTGCCCCTGCATCCCACGGCACGGACGCTCCAAAATCCACTTTATCCAGCCCCACAAAGAGCAGAGGGGCTCCAGCCCTGGAGCAGCTCCGGGGCCTCCTCTGGGCTCTCTCCAGCAGCTCCAGGTCCTGCTGCTGTTGGCCCCGGGGCTGGGGCAGCTCTGCAGGTGGGGTCTCACCCGAGTGGGGCCGAGGGACAGAATTCCCACTGTTCCTGCTGCCCACGCTGGGATCAGCCCAGGGCACGGGGCTGGATATTCAGGACAACAAAGGAATTTCAAGGAGAATTTCCCCCAAAGATGCAACTCTGAGCTCAGCAACTCCACGTTTTAGGAGGGAAATGCCAAAGCAGCTGCTGGAAGAGGCAAAAGGCACCAACCTCAGTTATCCAGGGCATTCCCGAGCTGGGAATTCCATGCTAACAGCTGATTACACAGAGAGCTCACTCAGGGAAGCCGTGCAAGCTTTGGATCACTGGCAGCTATCGCACGGATTCCGGAGTCAGACCAGCAGGGAAATCATTCCCAGAAAATCCACCTCCAGCCACACTTCTTCCTGGGAATAAGCACGCCGGGAGCATCCATCCTCACCTGAGGCTCCCAGGCGTGACACCAACCGCTCCCAGCCCTGGGCAGGTTCCCACGGCCCACGCGGAATTCCAGATGGATCCATCCTGCCTCACAAGACTTGTGGATAATGGTTTTTTATCCTAGGGCAGCTCCACACTATCCCACTATCCCACTATCCCACCGCGATAACCACAAGTGAGATCCAGGGAATGTGAGCTCCTGGAAGGAATTCCAGGGCTCCAGTTTAAGCCAGTTCAGACTTTACCCAAAGCCGGGCTGGGATTTTCCTCCTCATCCCAACCAAACCTGCCCTGAAATCCCTTTGGATCAGCACTGAGAGAACTCAGTCCCTTCAGTCCAGCTCAGAATGCTGCTGGAATGATCCAGAGAGTGGGAAAAGCAGGAAGAGTTTTCCCTGCAGCTGGAACGGGTGAGGAAGACAAAGATGGATCTCCCCCTCTCTGTAGCCAAACTTATCCAGGTTTAATGGCGATCCAGAGGCAGCAGCTCCAAGGGTTAATGAGCCACCACAGCGATGGAAAACTTGCTCCAAGGAAGCTCCACAAGGCCATGGATCAGCCTGGGAGATGCCATAGCCACGCCACTCCCAGGTCCCCAGCTCAGCCCTGCTCCAGAGGGCCTCAGGGAGCTCCTGATCCATCGGGATCAGGACAGGAGTGGAGGGCTGGAGCGGCCGCGGTGGGAAGCACCAGAAGGGGAGGGACTGGAGAATGTGGGATCCGGCCTGGGAAAGGGCCATGAGGAGGGATTAGGGACAGAGGGAAGACAAGTGGCATTATCCAGGTGGGATAAGCAGGCTGGGGGGACCAGCCGAACGTGTCCCTGGGGAAGGGCAGGAGGGAACGATCCCGACTCTTCCCCGTGCCAGGAAATAAAGTGGGATGCTCCAGGGAACAGGTGAGACACACCTGAGCTCAGCCTAAGATCCCCTGGAGCCTTGGGAGCTGACTCCTTCCCAAAAGCAGGATCATCCCGTCTCCAGGTGGAAAACTCCTCCCCCAGTGTGTGCTGCTGCTCCTGCGGCCTCTCCCGGGGTCACCTGATGGCATCACGGGGGTTTCATTCCCAAATCTGACTATCCGGGAAGCCTGGATGGCAATCCCCCCAAAATCCCACTCAATTTCACTCATTTTGGGAATGTTTTGCTCAGCTTCAGGCAGAGCATCAGCAGGAACCTGCTGCCACCTCCCGGGCTCCCTGCAAGGGCAGGGACTCCCAAAATCTCCACTTTCTCCCCAAAACTATGGGATCAAATCCATCCTCCCGCTTCAGGCGTGCGGAGCAGCTCTGGCTGAGCCTCTCCCAGAGGACACAGAAATGGGTTGAAAGAAGGGAAATCAGGGCAACACGGGCACGGTTGGAGCTGTCGAGCCCCGAAGGCATAATAAAGGCATAAATTAATAGATGTTTAAATTAAATTAATTTGCATCAATAATAATTTAAATAAATTAGCAAGCTCATAAATTAACTGCTCCATAATTAATAACCCCACCAATTAATAACCTTCTTAAAGCCCACATTCACAGCGGGAGGTTTTTGGGTGGGGGCTCTGGGTAGACCTCCGGGAAGGGGATCCGGGCAGATTCTCCCGCGAATGGAAGTCGGGTAACTCCCGGGAAGGGGCTCTGGAAAAGCCCCGGGAGGGGCATCGGGCACCGGCGGGAGGGCTCCGGGCCGGGGGAGGGGGCGATCCCCGGCCGGGATGAGCGACCCTCGGGGGGCTGTCCCTCTGCCCCCGGCTCTCACCTTCTTGCCCTTCTTGCCCTCCTCCTCCATTGCTCCGGCGGCGGCCCGGGCCCCCCCCGGGGCATCCCGGCCCGGGTCAGCGGCGGGGCCTCAGCACGCGGCAGCGGCGGCGGCGGCCATGGCCCACCCGGTTCCCGCTCCAGCCCCGCTTCCCGATCCCGATCCCGATCCCGATCCCGATCCCGGTCCCGGCGCCGCCTCAGCGCCCGCGGCTCGGGCCCTCCGCCATCTTGGGCGGCGCCTTCCC
>VZTI01002739.1:933-28490 GCA_013397865.1 Struthidea cinerea
GTCTGTGTTTGTGAAATGAAATTAAATACGTCCTAGAAAATAACACTGCTTTGGTGACATAGGACCAGGAAATGTCTTTCTGGGGAGTTTCCTGGAGTGAAGGGCATGATTTAGGTGGTGAGCTTTTCAGAAGAAAATTTAAAACATTTTTTAAAAACTAATTAAGACGTGAAAAGTGTCTTAAAGCAGGGCTATTTGCAACTCTTTGCAAATGAAGAGATGCTTGATTTGCGGCTGGTGTAAAAATAATCTTTTTTTGCAGAAGAGCTCCTTGCTAGTCATCTTATTTAGATCGAACAGTACCTTTGAAACTTCTCTTAATATGTAATTACAATGGCTGAAGTAAAGCCTAAAATCAACCTGCAATTGAATCAGGGTGTTAAAAGTCTAGCTAAATGTCTTACCACCTTTCATATTCTTTCATACAAACTTTCCAAGAGCAATAAACAGAAAAAAAATCTGAAATCTAGACTCTTTGCCCATACATTCTACTTAGAGTAGCCATTTGGTGTAGGGAGCATGACAGAGCTTTGCCTTATGGTAGTGACTAGCAGACAAGGACAGGTGCAATTTTATAAAGCCTTTATTTGTTATTCTTTTTTTTTTTTTTTTAAGTAAAGGAATTGAAAAGCACATTGCTTGACAAAACACAGAAGATTCATGAAATATTCATTCAGTACCAAAGGAAAAGGGGTAAGGGGTGGGAGAAGTTACACAGAAGGGGTTTTTTCTTCATATTTGTCCCACTGGCAACCTAGATTGGAGAGACAAAAGGGAGTATTTTGTAAAATGGCAGCATACTGGTAGTACTTCAATTTTTTGTGCCCTGTGCAGTGGCAGATGGTAAAATATTAGGGAAAGCAGAGGTGTTGGTTAAAGGGAAGCTGGATGCTTTTTGGGGATAAAGAAGTTAAGTGGATGGAAGGGTGGGCAGGGAGGGGCAGACAGACTGACAGACAAAGGTATATGTGCATTACTGCTGTTACCTACCTTAGGTTAAGCACCAATTCCTAATGTGGCTCTGCTCTGGACTATTAGGGCAGCACCCTAGGAAAAGGAATACAGACAGTTGTGAGAGAGCAACTAAGGAGCAAAGTAGGTTGTGCTTGAGAAGAAACTGTTAGAAACTTAAACTTGTGCCTGAATTATGGTTCAAAGGATAAGTCAAATGGTACTTTCTGACCCTAGAACCCATGTGCCCCTGGATGTTGGGTATCTTTCAATTTTGCCAAAGTAGAAAAGAAACTTTTGGAATGGATTAGAGACAAAATAATTCTTTCCTAAGTCTTCCCAATATATTTACCTATGCAATACTTTGGATATAAATAAAAAATAATTCAATTAATAAGCAGTTTAAGATATTAGTAATAGTTCTATGCCCTACATTATAATGAGGTTGCTACTGGCAACTGTGATTTAGACTTCCTGACAGTGCAATACGGCTCTAGATAAACTTTTTCTGTGACATGATCAGCCGAACTCTCAATATAGCTAATTGCTAGGCAGTTCTGAGAATTGATCCAGATGCACCTTTTACTGGTAATCCCAGAGTTCTGTAAGGATCTGTAGCACAAAAAGAAGTTTATGTATGCTAGAGATAAAGTTTAAATTCTGCACATGGGTATTTTTCAACTGTGGCTTGTAGATATTCAGCTCTTCTGACAAGGCCCTAAAGAACTTCATCTGATCTAGGATTTAGATGTGCTTTGAGCACGTGGTTTGCCTAAATTACCTCCAGAACAACCTCTCCACATGAAACTGTTCAGCGACTATAATCTGTGCAGCCAAGATATACATTAAGCTCTGCACATTTATTGTAAGGGCACACAGACAAGTGACCGTAGCAGTTTGCAGAACCACTTTCTAGTGCACAGTTTCCAGGTTCCTGTATATGTGGTTTGGGGTTTTTTTTCTGCGTGTGAGTGTGTGGTTTTTCGTTTTTTTTTTTTTTTTAAAGGAGATAGAAAGTACCTCTTCCCCAAGGCACGCGTCAACATCTGTCTGCTTGCAGCACTTTTCCATCATGGCAGTGAAACCCCCAGCAATTGTCTTTAGTTGTTCTTCTGTCATCTGGGGCTTGCGCTTGATGAGGTTGATGAGCAATCTGAAAACAAAGCCACAAGACACAGTTAATGTTGCCTGCTGTAGTCGGATTCCCCACTTTACAAGACACCATTCCCCCCAGGCACAGCTCATTTATGAGGGTTTTTTTTGTCATGCCTAGATGAGCCCGTGCCTGTTGGTGACTCCAAACTCCCAGTCTAACACAACCATCTGTTACCTCAGTTACAGGTGGGGAAAAAGGGAAATGATCTGTATGTTGTCTTAATTAAGTACATGTCAAGACTTGCACGGGCAGTGGGCCTACATGAAACTGGTCAGTTAAGAGAGTGATTTTATGTGAAGAAAAAATCCTACTTTTCCTCTTCCAAACTACATGACATTATATGCTGACCAGGTCAGTGCAAACACATAGTTCCATCTGGTTTTCTCTGTCACTAGTGAAGCCCTAGTCAGATGACAAAACAGGGTGTTTGTAGCTTCCTTCTGCACCCCCATAAGTGCTACACCTCAAAAGCTTTCCTACAAGGTATTTCTTGGAGCTTACTTCAGCTGCCCTTCTTCGCGCTCAGCAGGAGGAGCGCTGCACATTTTCTCATCAAAATTGAACATCATGGGGTCAAATGGTGGAGGCACATATTTGGTATCTACGCCCATGGCAGTGAAACATGGTCTCCTGTAAGAGTAGAGTTCATTGCAGCACTGTGAAACCTGGTCATTGATAGGGGTGCTCTCCTGTCTCTTGCACATATCTTCGATGACGATGCTCAGCTGAAAAGAAAAGGGCAAAGGTGAGTTACATCTTCCCAAAAACACAGGAACTAGGTGATGTTTGTGTTACAAGAGCACAGCTGGAAGTGGAAGCTATTGGATCTATCACCTGCTGGGAAATGGCATGTGTTTGAAATTTAAAATAAATAGGTATTCCTGGAGTAAGGCATTTCTTCATCTGCATACAGTCTGGGCACTAGGCTACAATCAGTAGGTTTGAAGGTTTTAAGACGCTATTTAGCTTTTCCAAATGCAACCTGCCACAGTCTCAGTCATGGAGTTCTGGGCAACCTGGTCCAGTGGAAGGTGTCCCTGCCCATGGCAGGGTGTTGGCACTGGATGATCTTTAAGGTTCCTTCCAACCCAGGCCATTCTACGGTTCTATGATTCCTGATTCTATGATTCTATGAACTTCTGCTTTCTGAGGGAAAGCAAAATTTAACTAAAATTTTCACAAGCTACCTTCGGATAGCTATTTAGGCTCTCACAGCCATTAAAAAATGAACAGACTTGGAATTCTGTTAGGTAGATGCTTAGCGTGGTGTTTATGAAAAATCCCTGTGTTTGCTATCTCACCAGAATTCAGTATTTTTGCAAACAGGAAAAATCTCAAAGAGAAGAAGGGAGAAGAATAAATCCATGTACTCACATAGTGCTCAGAACAAGACATGCGTTTCTCCTCAGGAAGACTGCAGCACTTGTTGCCAATGGCTGTCATTTTCTTCCCGATTTCAAGCAAGGTGTCAGTTGATACCTGAGGCATTTTCTTAGTGTAGCGGACCAGAATTCTGACAAAGTCAAATCAAAATGACTGTTAGTAGAGCATTCTTCAAATGTGAGCGCATCTAGCCCACCGAAGAGGAAATAGAAGTGAAGATCAAATCAATCTGCCCAAAGCAGCCAGTGTAATTCATTACACTCCAGAATATTTATCATGAGTTGCTCACCCTTTAAGGAACTCTGCCTCGCCATGGGTATTGAACAGTTCACAGTTTGTCTTCACAACATCCTCAGTTTCCTTGATATGCTTGTTCAGGTCCTCTTGCTGCAAACAAGTACAAACTTATATTAGAGCATGACTTGCTGGTAATGATGCCTTAGGTTTTAACTTTTATATTTTTCAAATCCTGTACTCCTTAGTGTGTAACTCTGAAACTTCATACAGCCCGTTAGCTACTGTCCTCTCATGCTGGTTAGACATAACAAACCCTCTCTAGGTTTGCACTTCAAGGACACCTTGCTGTCCCAGGCCCCAAAATATGTAAACTAAAGCCTCTGACAGGGGGAGCAAACTTGGGGTAATGACATCACTACCTGAAACTATAATTGGAGAATTAACCCTGATATGCAAATGGACCAAACTCATAAATGTGTGAAAAACCCGTGACTCAGTGTCCATCTTGGGTGGAGCTCCTCGGAGGCTTTTGACTCCCACGGTGTACCTTTGAAGGCCCTTCAAATAAACACCCGCTTTTATTCTGTTAATCTTGTCTAGCCTCTGTTTCCAGGTAGCCACTTCAAGGCATCAGTTACACTCATACAAATGTAACTTTTGACCTCTTCTAAACCTCATTAACTACAAAATACCCATTTTGCAAGGTTGATCACTTCCATATAGCCAGGATGGAGTAGGCAAGATTTGATTCCCTTGTGGGCCTTAAGTTGTAACACAAACTTCCTTGAAAAAGGCAGCCACATGTTTAAAATTTTATTTAAATTAATTACCTGTTGGACTTATTTTCTAAACAGTGGGAGTTTATGTTTACTTGTTTAAATCAAGTAAATATTTCAAATTATTATCATCCATGAGGGGAACATCTCTTGGCCAAAGCTTTCAGGGACTCAGCTTATGCTGTGTCTTGTGTGTGACTGAGTTGCAGATCACACCTAAGTTGAGGGGTCTCTATGTGCTGGCCACGCACATTCCCATCACAATCCATGAGCAGCCATACTCAGTATAGGCAATGGAGCTCGGAGAATAATTGAGCTATTAATTGTCAGCCTCAGGACAAGCAGAACCACTTTTGAGATACAGAGGCATAAGACAGCTGAGTGAGACTACTCTGAAATATCATAATGTGACCAATGAAATTACTCTGCGATCTGAGATAACCCTGTATCCTTGCCATGGGCCATGGACTGCTTCATCTTCCACCAGGACATTAACTTCCCCTGGGATTAGTCTCTCCAAAAGCTTTCTGTCTGCTCTTCTGTAGGAGCTTCTCAACCCAATTCTTTCATGACAGGTATCAATCAAGCATTCTAGTCATCTGCAAACAAAGCTTTGCACCTACAGCATTTCCGTAGCACTCGGCAGGGTTGTCTGTCTTGCAGCACTTATCCAGGAGTGTTTCATATCCCTTAGTAACCCTCAAAATCAGCTGTGTGGAGAACTCGGGGTGTCTTCGTGAGTATTCATAAACAAACCTGAAAGGCACATGAGCAGACAGAGCTCCTGAATAATGTGCTGCTTTCATCAAGCACAGTGCAGTGATAACAAGGACATTTCCTCAGGCGGACAATGAGCTTGGAATGCTGTTGGCACTACTTACTCTGACAGGAATGCATCATGGTTTGGCTCATAGCTTTTACACACTTCCTTATCCTTAATGTATTTTTCAACTAGTGAGGGCAGATTGTCAGGTTTGTCATCAAAATCTGCCTCCATGATGCACTTGGTCCGTTCCACTACTGGTTTCTCGCAGCAAGGCTTGATTTTACTTGAGAAAATATCTTGTTTAGAGCACAAAGAGGTCACGAGCTCTGACTGTAAAATTAAAACATAGTATCAGACAAGATAGGAAATAATAATTTAAAGACAGATTAATTAATCTGCTCTCTCTACTTCAGACTCTTCCCTTTTCACTCAGGTCACCTATTTACTTAGCACTTTCCAAAAAAAAATGCTGCCTTCATATAAAGAGAAATAACTGGCGCATGATCATGCCCTGTGTGTGCTGAACATGGTGTGCAGGGTGAATGGTTCCCTCCCTGATCCTAGAAACTCTGAAAATGCAAACTCTGGAAAGCCAGGGCACATCATTGAGTGCTCTGTCACAAGGATGTCTGATGGATCTTGTCCGTCCTGATAAGATGCCCAGCTCTGAAAGAGGACAAAACATGATAAAACCCCAGGAGCATTGGAACCAGCTGGCTCAACAAGTGTGTCCAAGTTTCAGTCAGCCAGGCAATATTAAAATCATCTCACTATTGCAGAGGTTTGTTAGTCTGTTCTCTAGGATTCATTGGCACTACAGGAAAGCTGGATTAATGGCAGTACACTCGACAGGACAGGAGAAAAAATTGCAGCCTTTTTGCCTCTGCTTTCTTTTGCTCTATTTATGACTGAGTTGAAGTGAATAAATACCATCAAACCTCTCTGATAAATGTCCTGATTTCAGCCAAACACACTTGCTAGACTGTAAGCAACAGCTCCTTGTCCTCACGATCAGACAGGGCTAGATCCAGAGCTGTGCCAAAACCTACTGCCAGTAACAGTCAGCTGTGCTGATCCTGAGCTTTTCAGTGCTTGAGGAACCTTCCAGCAGTGCTGAGTACAAGTTTAAGTTCCCTGGACTGTGAATGAGTAGCTGTACAAATTACTATCTCTCTAAACATTTTTCAAATATGCAAACATTGTTTTAAAATAGTGAGTGAGCTTACCCAGTCATCCACGCATTCTACCATGTCCCCTTCACAGCACTCTTTGTAGACACCCTTCACATCATGGACCATATTAACAAGTTCTTGAAATGGAGCATTGGGATATTTCTGGCTCATACGAGCAAGTTTACTGGGTAGAAAAGGAGAAAAAGACACTTGTTTTAAAGCACTGTAGGGAACAGAAACCTTGTGAGTCACTAACACATGATATGGTAGATCAGGATTGTTTCAAGAAAATACTCATTCTTCTCATCTAATTTCTCGTGGCTGAAAAAAAAGGGCATCAACATCTGCACCAGTAAAGCCATAAAGGAACAAGTTTGTGGTTCTTCTGTTCTGCCTGAACTGTAAGAATCACACTCTAGAATTCCCCATCATGCTTGAGCAACTGGAAGACACTCCAGATTACTTGGCACAGATAGATATAGTCCTGATTATACCTTTATATCAAAGCTGACTATGTCTATAAAATAATCCTAGTCCATGTTAGTGTATGACTGGCCACAGAATGAAAGCACCTCTCTGTGCCCAGATAGATGATCCACTTATTAATTGTAAAAGCTTTTCTTATCTTACAAACAAATGTTTTAACAACTGTGATTCTGCCAAATCTGACTTTTTGGTTGGCTTAAGGTTCAAACTAGCACCTTACTTTGCTGATCATTGATGTGTCCATCACTGAAAGCTGTTGGCATTGGAACGAGGTACAGCTTTGGTAAAAGCGTCGATTAAACACACTGTAATCTCTGGTTCTGAGTGACACTCCAACAGTTAATTCTGCATCTTCTGGACTGATTCCAGAGATGGTTTCACTGCTCTGCAACTCTCACAGTTGAGCTTTTTCCTAGGTCTCACTCACAGGTTGACAAGTCTACATTTCATCCAAAAAAGTGATTGGAACTTACTTTGCTTGGAAAGTCCTCTCACCATACTTGTCGAGGATTCGACATCCATGCTGCTGCTTCACTCCTATGTGCTTGGCTCTTTCCTTGATGACAACTGCCTGTGGTAACAGGACACACATTGTCACATTAAACTGATTACACCCAATTACATAATTAATTCTGACCTATCTCTTCAAGTTCTTCATGCAAAGATTTGCATAGACAGGAAAGTTGTACCTGTTTCTCAGTCAGTTGCTTAGTGTTCATCCACAGGGACAAATTTACTGTACCTTTGCATCCAAGCAAGCACCAATATCACTCTCTGGGCAACAGCTTTTAAGTGCATTTTCATACTCAGCAGCCAGACCCAGGATCGCTGGGGCGTGCAAGAAGGGGTTTCTTCTTGCAACAGTATAGACGAAACTAGAAGGAAAAGGAAAGCATAAGTTCCATGTTCCAGTGACAATAGCAAATGGCCTTAAACCTCTTGCAGCTTCTCTAACTTTTTTTCTAGTTTAGAAATCTACTTTAGAAATCTAATTTAGTAATCTACTTTCAAAACATAATGCCTACTGATAGGAAATGCTCTGCTAAATCTCACTCTTCTCAAGGCAGGACTCAGTAACTGTGAGTGAAGGGTGAGCTCCTGATGTTGTCAGCCATCTGGTTTGATGTGTATCTGTTTTTTTTAAAATGTATTGTCCAATACTTGAAAATTCTGATTTTCACAGTGAAAAATTAATCTATGGCCCTTTCGCCAAGATTTTATTGCCAATTTTTATTCTTCTTACTGTTATCTTTCTTCATTCTTGCCAACTACACCAACAGTAGTGGGAAGCTGGAGCAAGTAAGTTATTAAATCAATATTGGAAACACTGTGAGTTTTCAGCAGGTTTGGGGAAGAAAAGTCATCCAAGATTTATAAAAAGTGATCCTTAAACCGCTGTTTCAAATGCAAAAAACTGCTCTCGCATGAAATGAGAAAATGTGATCAGGATAAGAAAGTAGAAGTGGCTATTTTCCTTACTGTCCCAGGAGTGACACCCGTTCGTCCTTGTACTCCTTGCATATCACATCAGCAGCTGGTCTCTGGTACGGTGGAATGAAGTCTGGTTGGTGAACTCTGAAGGACAGGAAGCACTTGTTTCTTTCGGGATCAGCTTTACCACAGCAGTCAGCCATGTCACCATAAGAGTCGCGGAGCTTCTCAACTTGGCAGATTTCATCCAGGAAAATGGAGGGCTGTAAGGGAGGTGCCGAGGGTCAGAATTAGTGTTTATAGACAGTGGAATGTATTGTCTATTTATCTGCAAAAGCAAACCCAGGCTGAATAGTAAATACATTTTTACTGAACAAGATTTAGACCATAAATCAAAATAATCTACTGTTTTTCACATAATTTTATGAAGTTTTATTTTATGTAGTCCAATATCAAAATGGTTCCAATGCTTCACTGAAAAAAAATAATTATAGTTTGAAATACTTTCTGCAAGACAGTGATCTTCTTTTACTTATAATCTGACTAAACTGAATTTTCAGATTAATTGAAGCAGTATTTGGACTTCTACTTGATGAACAGCTTGGGAAATCTTTAGGGAGAACTAATGTCTAGCTGAACCTGTTAGACATCCAGGGATCCAAAATACCTGCAAACTTCTTTTGTCACCTGATTTTAGAGGAGTTTTTTCAAACCCTCATAAACCAAGTGCCTTAAATTAGCACACACACCTTTTCAAGTCACCCCAGTGTGAAAATCCACACACTTGGGTCACTTTAATACCTAGAATTAGGCCTGTACTTTACAGCGGGGGTTTTGTACAAAATGCTAACATTTATTTTCAGGCAATGCTAACTAAGTTGAATGTGCCAAAGTGTGGTGTTTGGTCTCCAATATATGGCTCCATGGATCATTTAGGCACTTCTTAAAGGCACACTTTCAGAACCTGACAAAAACAAGTTCTCTGTTTAAGCACTAAAATCTGAGCATTGACCAGTGACAACAGCCACATCTGAAAGGTTCAGGTATAAGTCCTCAAGGAGGGTGATCCTGGCAGCTGCACAGAGCGAGGAGAAATACAACACTGAAGGATTCACTGCCTACCAGTGGTTTTGAGCACTCGGGAGCATCCTCATTGGCCACACACTTCTGTGCCAAATCAACAACGTCCTTCACCAGCTTAGACAGTCCCTCGTAGGAACATTTCTGGAGGTACTGGGCAAATGTGATCATGGTACTGAAACACAAAGCACAGTTTGGAATATGAAAATGAGAAACATATCAGGCAATATTTTCAAACGTGCTTCTGAATTAAACTTGTTTGTTCAAATGACATGCACAAAGGTTAACCAGAACACCATGCAGAGCGTAGTGCCAGATCCCACATCTGTCTTCTTCTCACCTGCTTTCTGAACACGTTTTTAACCTTCCCAATAACCTTTTTACCTTCCCAATAAAAGAAGTCTTAAATAATAAATTAGGAAAAAAACCAGAAAAGACTGTGATTGGAGTTTTCTGACACTTTTACCAGCAAACTCATAAATGCCATAACCTAAGCTGGATTTGGCCACTGTCATCTTCAGGCTGCCTTCTCTCAGGACTTACGTGTCTGTCAGGGCCCTCCGTCTTTCCCAAAACCAGTTTCAAATGAAAACCACTGAATTGTCTCAGAAAACCTGTCACAGGTTTGTTTTTTGAGGTTGGTGATTTGTTTGTGGTTTTTTCTGGCAATGTCTCAATGCAGCATAATTTCTCTTCATTCTAAGGATATCAAATCTGTATTCCTCATGCCTATTTTATTTTCAGAGAAGGAACAGAGGCCTTTTCACAAGGTTTGCAAGGAGTTTTTTTCCCAGACAGCAGGAAAGTCATTGTGACATTTGCAGGTCTTAAAATGTTTCTAGGTTTTGCACAGAAACAGTCAGGGGCTAACTCAATGTTTCAGTGAGACATACACACTCCTTGTGAGCTCATACAGTGTGTCTTACTTTCTCTATCAAGAGAGACAAAAAAACCAATCAGAAGATGAAAGCTGAATGTTCACTTACACTCCCTTAAATGTCTCTTCCTTCAAGTCTTTGAAGCGATGGGCAATCGGACTCTTGTGGTCTAGGAAGAAAAACAAAGGGACGAGTGATGCTCACTGTCACACCGGCTGTGCTGGACCCCGAAAAATACATTCTGGGCACCATGGGCCAGATTTTCACAAGGGTTCAGCATTCACCCGACTGTTATACTTAAGAGCGTAAGAACTTGAACTCTTTTTTTGTTCATTTGTCTGCAGATACCCCACTTTTATGTTTGCTTGTCTTTTTGAAGGAACCCAAGCATGTGATTTTTATGATTCTAATACAATATTTACCTCTGTAAGCAGCTACTTAATTCAGATATTCAAAGAGACTGTTGGGACTTACTATCCAGGGTTAGCAAATGTGTCCTTTGAGTAACCACCACCAAACACTGCAAATAAAGCAACGCGGCTGCAGTTTGATTAGAGCAAACACTAAGTTATTAACTTGTCAGAAGACAGAACTTCCAAAAGTAGGGTGCACCTGCTTTTTCCATGCTGGAAAGGAACAGATCCTGAGTCATTACCTGTTCATGCAGCCATCTGTTCATGCACCACACAGACGTTGCAGAGGGATGGCACCACACTTACTCGCCCAGTTAAGTTGTCCTGAGTATCCTACCCATCTCCCCATTGCCTCTTCATTTAGTTTCTTTTCAAGTCAATCATATTTTTCTGTTCAATATGGATCAGGCTCCCACGTGTTGTTTGTGAAACTGTATTCAAGACATTAAATTGATAGAATAAAGACTTCCAAGAGAACTAATTAGTCCTTTCTTACCTGCATCTCGTGCAGTTCTTTGCAGATTCCTGGACGTGGCAGAACTTAGGAGAAAAATAAATGAAATTAATGTTAACCACTTCATGGTTTCAGGTTATGATGTGAGCAAAATTGCTCAAAAATGCTAGGAAGATTAAAGGAAGAGCGTTTGCTTATATACCCTTCACTACCCGTGCTTGTAAAATATTAACCCTCGAGCTGGCATTTGTAGATTTCCATTTGGCCTGAAGAAGATTACAAAACTTCAGCTGCCCTTGCCAAAAATTAATTTGATATTAATTATTTATTCTGTGTTGTTACTCTGGGCCTTTTTGTCCTGAAGAGGTTGAACCTTCCAGCACCCAAAAAAGATAAAAGTTTTGCGTAAATTTCCTTATCAAATGACAAACAAGGAGTTCAAGGCATCAGACAAAAAAGTCATCAGGGCTAATTCTATAGCCTTTTTTTTTTGCCAGTATTTGTTCAAAAGCAATGCATGTTGGTATTGTATAGTAACAACTCACCCAGATAGGACTCAGTCCACTTGAAATTAGAGAATTTTAATTTTAAATCACTTTATTAAGATGAGATGGCTAATCTAGACATCTAGGGCTGATTTGAGCACCTGAATTTTTTAGATCCTGTTCTGATTTTCTGTGGGTACTGTCATTCATCAATATCCAGAAAACAGCCAAACACATGGGTAAATGTGCAAGAGCTGTCATTTCAGACAATTTCTCATTTGTACTGACATCCTCCCAAGAGTAATCTCTTAATTGAGCATCACTCTCCTCTCAGAAAGATTTCCTATTGATTAGGCAGTAACTTAGGAGATCAGACACAGGAAGAAATGTGCAGTCTGCACAGAGCCTCAGGACATGGAATAAAACTGAATTACTTTCCTAGGATACCTAGAGAGATGCTTCGAAAAATCCCAAACAGGTATAAGGTTGGATCCCTGCTGAGTGCAAAGTGATGTAGCTTCCCAGTGGGAAATACTATGATTTATTTTAATGAATTTGTGTCCCAAGTGTCTGGATGTCAACCCACACAATTGGAGGTTGTGTGCTGCCTTGCAACTCTTTGCTTTGCGAGCACCTACGTGGTAGAGCTGAGTATGTGGTCTCCAAACACTTCCTTAGTCCTTAAGGTTCCCTTTTCTACTCTGTTTTTCTTCCTCAGGTGGGCAGTTTTGCCATAACTCTGTATTATTCCTAATGGGAATAGCAAGAACAATTCAGTGACTGGCTTTCTGGAAATTCGACTAAATAAATAAGTACATGCATAACACTTCCTTTTGTTTCTGCGTGTGAGTTTTTAAAGACATTTGAAATAAAGCAAATGACATGTCTAAGCTCAAAATATTTGCAGGCATTTCATTCAGGAAAATGGCAAGGCAATGCATCTTGTGTTCCAGAAAGGCTGCTCTGTTCTCCAGGAATATCCACATAAAACTGAGATGAGTTCACAGAGTAGTTTGATACAATGAAATTTCTACTGGCTGCTGCTGTTGCAAAAAATTTTTGCATTTTCCTGAGTCTGCTCCTGATATTTTTGTAGCTAAAAACCAGCATTCTGTTAGTGATTTAAATGAACAAGGCTCTATTTTGGGAATGAAAAGGTTATTTGGATAACTCTTACTGAAGGATGGTGCAGGAAAGCCAGGTTGGCAGAAAAGCAGTGTTAGAAACGTCATAATGTTAGACATTGGGATTGTTTTCAGGTGGTTGTAGCAAAATCCCACATTTCTGGAGAATGATGGGAATTAGGATGAACAATCTGGACCTTTCAGACCTGTGCTGCTTTAGCCTAACAAAATCTGAGGAAAGAGCTTGTTAATTCAGTCTGTAATTATTTTACTGACCATATCCCACTGTCAGAGAAGATCCATCTCCTTTCAAATCTTAAGAGAGCATTCAGTGGGACAGGTTCAGGTATTTTGTGGATAACCACAAGGTGGGTAAAAAACTCTGGTATTAGTGAATGCTGTCTTAGAACAGCTCCTGAGATGCTCTCAGGCCATACCAAAGAAGTCTCCAGAAAACTACAGCTAAGGACTGGGAGGGCAAAGCTGAAATACAGCACAATGAATGCAATGCTGCATCTTGGAAGCTCTCTGGAATTTTCCCTTGCGGCATTGTGCAGTGTTAGCAAGAACACTCACTCCTGGTCCCCAGGAGTTAATATGTAAGTTTGGAATACAGGGTCCATGTTTATTTCTAGATATCTTCTGTTGTCTGTCCTGTACTTCATGCCAATGGTTCGTATAACTGCTGAGAGCTGAACTCCAACGCTCATGTTTGTTTAACAATATTAAATATTATACTGAGCTTCCTGTTACTCAATGCTTTCATACTGTGTTCAGTTCACTCCAACAAAGTTGTCCAAGGAATTTATCAATGGCATTTTAAGATGATCCATTTTCACACTCATTTATGCCTAAAGTTACTGTTGATAACTAGTTTTATTCCAGGTGGGGGGAACCACAGGACAGTAATTCCAAGAGTAATTGACCTGGAAATAAAAAGGATGCATAATTTTTAAATATTTCATAATACCAGCCTGTGCAAAGTGGAAGAGCAGAAACAAAGTGAACCAAGATGTACTAATATGGCATGAGGCTCTTGAGAAACAAATGTGATATATCATAAGAACAACTGCCAGAGCCCTTTTGGAAAGTAAGTCCTTTTCAAAGTAATCTCTCAAAACCCAAAGAACACAAGAAACCCTTTACTTTTGTGGCCCTCAATTTCATTTACTGCTGTTTCTTCTTTTTTTCAAGACCTAAAGTTCTGTTTGTGGGACTGCACCATGAGACACGCACCAAACCGAGAGACATTCCTGTGCCAGTAGCCACAGTGAGTAGCTATTTTTTTTAGTAACTGTACGGATCAGTATATTTCTAAATCAATGTCTGTAGCTCTAAATGTCTGTAGCCCTGGACACATGGACAGGTATCAGGTATTACTTTTTTTTTCCTGCTCTGATGCATGATGTTTGCCTTTCTTATCACTGATGTTTGGCTCCTGTGCAGAACGAGTCAAACATCTCAGATATATGAGATGTTTGTTTGATGCTTTTGTTTGAACAGAGGTGGACTCATTGACATAAAACAAGCAAACATAAAGACAGAAAGGATTTGATCATTGTGGCAGAACAGGCAGAGACCTGCTCAGGTGTAGCTAACAGCATTCCATGTCAGTTGTGTCTCCTGGGCATATCATTAATGAGTTCTGATACTTTACTGTTCATCTTCTGGCATCAGCCACTCACCTGCAGTGTTAGTGAGTTTTCGATCATTCAAATAAGGATTTCTGAATCAACAAGAATGACTATTCTTGCTGATCCTGTACATTTGACCCCTAGGGCATTCTACCATCCCTACTCCTTCATCTCACAAGTCTGCAATGTGGTGATGTAGCTGTTTCCCTTATTAATTACCATTTGCCAACACCATTCTTTGGCAGCAGGTATAAGAACAGCTTTGCTTTGCCTATTAAGCATTCACTTGCTTGAATATATCCAAATATACAGCCTCAATGCTTTTTGAGGGTATCAGTTCTGGGACTTCTCAGTCAGAACTTGTCTCTTTTTTCCATGTCCCTATGACTTTTTTCGCTGCCAGTTCAAGTAGGTAATCCACAAAATAGATGAGTATTGGCTTAATCTATTATTCATTTCTAAGTCCCTCAAAAAAAATCAGTGTTATATCTTCGTAAGGATGTATCCAAATTTTGTATCTAAATACAAAATAGATGAGGGAAAGAAATACCGAGGTGCAGCATTGTTCTGTTCAGGAAGTCTTTCTCACGAAGATTTTTTTCTTCAGTGTTTCTTATAATGCCTTTGATAATTGCCTCTGGAACTGAAATTGTTGCAGTGGTGAGACTGATGTTTGGCTCATGATAGGACTGTCGGTAGAGATCTTTCTTCTTCCTCTTACATAAGTCCCAGAGGCCTTTGGAATCCAGTGCATTCACTTATGCCCTAGAAACTTTTTGGCACTCAGTTTCCAATTTCTATGCTGCCCTGCTATGATGGCCTTTGGCACGAGAGAAGAGCCATTTAATGTGGTACAGTCAAGAGACAAAGATGAAAGCTTTTGTTTGGCAAGAGATTGTTAATATTTCTTCCCTAGGTTTGATGTACTTCAGCTTTAGCAATAAAAGAAATACTGCAAACTTTTGAGGAAAAGCAGGAAATGTTTGGAGGGTTTTTTTGTTTTGAATTTCTTTAGGCTATTGGTCCGTAACCTCCAGTATCTATAAAAAACATGGCTACAAACTTTTCTTTCTAAGTGTAAGCAGGTGTATTTGCTAAAATCAGAAACAAGGTATGTGTAAAATGAACTAATGATTCTGGGAGCCACTGTGTTTCTCTCAACTTGAAACACTTTAAGAGTTGAAAAAAATCCTCTCTCTCTAGAGGGGCTTTAGGACTTGTGGAAAATTTTTGCCATTCTGCAGCTGCTCCCCACAATGTTACTGCATCACTGGCAGTGCTGACACTCTTACTTTGCCTTATTTTTCATTTACTTTCATCTTAAACTTATGGTTTTCCCATTCTGGCCTAAAAACTGCCAAGCTGATAAATATCTTCTCTTTCACGTCCATCTCCATAGAAACAGAATCTGTTTTACTGCTATAATTGTTCTCTTGTGCTGTTTTTTCTGTTAGGGCCTTGGGGTTTTTTATGTTGGTTTCTTTCTTGGGAAGATCCTAGTTTATCTATTTAAGACAACTTGTAAATGTTCAAGCATTAAGGAGATAAAGGGAGTGATTCTTTTCTCAGCCTTTCCTCTATTCCTGAGCAAACAATTCCTTAAGACAAAGCCCTCACTACTTTGAAAAAGGAAAAGATAGTCATTTTAAATGAAGTCCTGGAGGAAGAATAGCATTTTCCACCTCAAATATCCCCTACTGTCTTTGGAATTTCTGTAGCTGAGAGTCAGGGTCTCAGGTGGCACCTTAGCAGAAGAAAAGTTTGTAGGCCATTTCTAGGTCCTTGTTACTGGAGCAGGCAGGACAAGACAATTTAAAATTTGGCACTGTCATTTACTTGGTGACATAAAAAGATAATCCACTTCTGCATATTATGCTGCAATTATGAATTCTGAGGCTCCATGAATGAAAGGTGAAGCATCCTGTCCCCACAAGTGAAATCCAAAGGCACAGTGAAATATTTCCACATTTCTGCCTTAGCCTGTGAAGCAAAGTTCAGTTAGTCAAATCCAACACCTGTACTTTTCCGTTGTAAAAATCAGTTGTTTTTCAAGCAGCATTCAACCAGACCACATTCATTAGGTGAGCTCTGGCTTGTAGTTCCAGGTTCAGTACTTCCTTCAATGTGAATCAGATTCCCAATGATATTACCAGGATGTAATGATCTCTTAGAAGAGAACTGGATTTGCAGCAGCAGCAACAAAACATTGTCTTTCTTCAGGTTGCTGTTTTCCTTCCCATGTTCTCCTTTACCTGGATTTGTTACACTATGATACATAATACTGGAAACTGGGATTCCCATTGTTAAGGAAGTGACTAAAAATAATACAAAACTGAGGAAATGTTGCTTGGTTTATTTGTTTGATTTTTTTTTCTTTAGAGTAGTGCTTGTAAACTCTGATTTTTGAAGAAGACAAATGATTTGGTTTGAAATTCAATCACTCTGAATTTGAGGGCCTTCAGGAAGACCTGATTTTAGAAGAAAGGTTCCTCAGTACATTCCCAGAATGAGAAAAATTTCCTCAGAGACCAAAAACTGCGATGGAGCTTAGCAAAGATCTGTATGGTTCTTGTGTTTCTCTTATGTAAGTTATCAAAAGACTGGTCCATACATCAGAGGAACTAAAGAGATCTATCAGGCAGATCTGCGGCTGTGCAAACCCTGAACAGCTGTGATGTTTGCTTTGTTTTTTTTTAATTTGAACACTAAACTGAGAATCCTTCTTAAGTCATGCAAAGAAATATTAACAAACTCTTTGCACGTGAAGCTTTTGGTGTTGTCTTTTGGATCAATTAGGCAGAGGCTACACTCGCGAGGCCATTCCTCTGTGGTGCCCTCCAACCCCATGCTGACTGTCCCTGACATTTGCCTTCTGCCCAAAGGCCTCTTCTGCTCATACCAACAGTGCTTCAGTATTGCCAGTCAGACATATCCACAGCTTATTCACAGGTCTCAAAAATAACTCAGGAAATTAAATTATAACAATTAATGTAGTAGTGCCCTTATCTGGCACTTTCAGTTTAGAGTGAACTTGGGTTTCTGACTTTCTTCCTTGACTCTGAGTGCGGGAAACGCAGAGTGGCTGTCTAGGCACTGGAGCTATTCCCAGCACAAAGAGGCTTAAGGCTTCCCTTAAAGCCAGTGCAAGTCTAGGAAGATTCCTGGTTCCCTGGACTCGGAAATTGGAAGCTGGGCAAATTATGCATTGAATCAAATTTCTCCAAGCTCCTATTGGCAGACAGGAGAGCCTAGTGCTAAGTCAAGATTGAAGACACTGCTCCTGGTGAGCCCAGGAAGCCTGAAAATGCTGAGAATCTGATATGAACACAAGTCTCATGGTTTCTGAGGTCCTGCTGCACTGTTGGGCACTGCAGCCTCTTTGCTGTCAGCAAAAGTAGGAGTTTTGGGATGGATCCTTTGACATCCTAGAATACAAATGATCTTGCATCACCTGACAGAAATTTCTCAAGTACAGAGCCTGCCCTCCCTGCAGGTTTGTCAGAGCCAATATGGAAATATAACTGGATTTTATGAAAGTCTATCAGTACTCTGATGTTTCCAGAGAAACATTTTGGATTCAGTTAATTTACATGCTTTATTGGTGCATTTGCCAGTGCTGGGTTAATGGTTGGATTTGATGATCATAAAGGCACAATTTGCCCTTAGTGCAGCTGCGATGGCTGTCCTGGATCACTTCTCCGTCCTGCATGTGCCTCAACATTGCTTCCATGAAGATCTGCTCCAAGGTCTTCCCCAGTACAGAGGTAAGGCTCATTGGTATATAGTTCCCTGGGTCTTCCTTTCTGCCCCTTTATAAAAAGTTTTCCTTTTTCAAGTCACCAGGGACTTCACCTGACGGCTGTGACTTTTCCAATATGACGGAGAGTGGCTTGGAGACCACATCGGCCAGTTCGCCCAGGACCTTGGGATGTGTGCCATCAGGCCCCAGAGACCCGTGGCTATAGAATGTTCCATGCCATTCCCACTATCCCACTATCCCAAAACAGAAGCTCCACTGACATGGGCTTAGGTTATTTTACCTGTCCACCCACACAAAGAAAACTTCACACTCTAGCTGGTCATAAAACTGAATCCAGAACAACATAACATCGGAATTAAAAATTATTGTGTGGAGAAGATGAAATTGAGACTAGGCTCAGTTCTTTTTTGAGTGATCTCAAGCACACTCGTTTGGGACAATTTGCCAAGGAACTTCTGTGTATTATTTATTTAGTTAGTTTTCAAAGAAAAGCAAGATTATTTTATTTGATTCTTTGTTATCAGATAGACAATCTATCTGCTTCCACTTCTGAAAGGAAAATCAAGTTCTCCCTTCCTCCTTTTAGTACATAAATGCACTTTAGGCTGGGAAAGAACTGATTTAAAGTGAGACAAAGCAGAGACTCCTGTCTCTTGGGCACCGATATTGCTTAAGGAGCTCTTTAGCAACTCACTAAGGTTACCAGGTCCTCTATGCAGGATTTTGAAATATATTCAGCATTGGCCTAATTCTGGTCGCATCAAGGTCAGTGCCAAAACTTGCCTGACTTCACTGGAAAACAAGCTTCATAAAAGGGAGATTGTATCTTGGATATTTCCATGCAGATTTTCAACACTCCGTACAATATTTTAAGGAAGTTATTTCACATCAAATCACAGAAATGTTTTTAGGCTGGTTAGTGGAAGAGTAGGAAATATACCTGCAAAAAGCAGGTCTAGCTCAGGTAATACCCAGACTACTCTAAAACTGATGTTCAAGCCTAAACTTTTCCTAAAAGAGAGCCCTGGTGGGGAAAGCTACCATGTGTCCTGAATAAACAGGTATCAGCATTCCGTAAGAACTAGCCCGATGAAGCATTTTCCAAGCTCTCAGGTGGGAGAAATCTGCCACCTACTGTTAACAAAACTATTTGCACAAAGAGGCCGTGGACCTCGAAACTGATAAAAATTTCATGTTCGTGTCGGCAAAGAAAGTGACAATCTTAGAGAATTGCCATAATGATGTATCAAAAAGAGATCAGGTCTCACTGGGGTTTGATTAATAATGGAGAGAAAACTCAGCTTGTTGATTAGTAATAATGTGTGATTTATTTAGTGCTCTTATTGCAAAGTATTTGTGAAATGCTTATGCAAATGCTTTTTTTTGAAGAATGTTTTCATTGTCCTTACATGAGTCTTTTTAAATTGAAGAAACCTATCAGAAATATAGAATGCAAGAAGTTCCTTAATATATGAGCTAAGGCTGATACAGCACTCCAAAAATTCTGGACAGCTTTTCTGGCTTGTGACAGTCACTGTCTAACAAAGAGATGCACAGGATTTGGAATTAGGGTACATAAATGTTACATGCAAAGTGCTTTGCTGAATCCAAGTTTAAAACTGACTGAAATTAAGTGGCATTTAAGAGCTTTGGTGAACATGGAGAGACTGTAGTGATGTCTGAAGGTGAGCTTGGAATTTGTGTTCAAACTGAGTTCTGGAATACAATGTCAAGTATTGCAAATTAACATATTGTCTGTAATTGAAAATTACACACTTGAGAAGACTGAGTCTGTGCATGAAAATTCATGAATGAGAATAAAAGATCCAGATTTACCTTTCAACATGCTAAAAGGCTCACTCACCAGACAGTTACAAGTTTGACATTTGAGATATTTTCTCATTTAGAAATATAAATGAACTCAGAGTCATGAAGAAGAAAATAAGAGAATGACAAGTGGCACAAAGAAAATTCACTTCACCAGCACTTTTTCTCCTTATTGAAAAGGTCACTAATTCAGGAACACAAAGCTATTCAAGGCAGCTCCTAACTTTGTCATTAGCTAGCAATAAAGTCAATGGCATTGTAAATGTCACATAGAGACAGAAAATCCTTGTTTAGACTGCTGGAAATAAATTACACACAAAAAAATCACTTTTTATTTGCTGTAAAATAAAAAACCCTTAAGACATATTTAAGAATCAAATGCTCTAGTAAGAATTAATTTCCAAAGCATTGGAAACAGTTAAAATCAGACTAGTTTTAGCTGAAGGTGAGTTGCCTGAGTGAGTTGTTTTAGCTCCACCTCCTGAGTCCAACTGAAGTAAGAGAAACATTGAGCTCTTCTCTGTTTTTAAAAAACCCTATCCCAACAGCCCTCCGAAAGAGAGCAGAACCCACTACGTGTAGCCAATAAGTGAAACAGCACACAGTAAACAAGTGAAGGCAGGTTCTGTTTGAAAACCAGAGGCTCCAAGAGACCTTGGGGGTTAGGGAATTTTAGACCGTCAAAAACTTATACACAGTTTTTCTAGCTCTAATTTGAACTCTGCAAAAAATGTTCTTCTTCCACTTTAAGTGCCCTTCTGAGATATCAAAGGCATTTCTTACACTGCCTTCCCTGAATCCAAGGTCTTACCGAGTTTTACATGGAGATTCCCACTCCCTTCCTTATCCAGAGATAAAACTACTCTGGGAGGATAAATATTTTCAAGGCACGTTCTATATGAGGATAGAAAAAACAGCTTGAGCCTTGTTGTTCTGCATGCCAGCAGAAGGCTGCTTGCATTGAGATCTTCCAAGCTGCTCCAAGAGAAGCTGTTTCAAGGACTAATTTCAGAAGTAATCAATTGTTTACTTAAGAAGTGGTTACTATAGAAATTATCATTATGGATTGGCTGAACTCAGGCAAAACACAAAGTGTAAGAAATGTTTAACCTTCTAGCTGACTCCTGTGCAGCCCACAGCTGATGCTGCCTTAAATGTCAGCAATAAAACAAAAAACCAAACAGCAAAATGTTAATTTGACATATAAATTTTGATATTCAAATACAGGTGATGAGGCTCTGGCTTGATAGGTCTCATTTACAGTTTTGGATTACAGATCCATTATACACAAAATACACAAAAAAAATCACTTTATCTTATGATTTGTCTTGTTTTTGTTCTCTTTTACCTTCGACTGCACTTGAAGAGAATGAGAAAGAATCCAGAATCTTTCCCAGATGCCCTTTGCCTCTATTTGCCACGGTGTTTTTCAGTTTTATACTCACAAAGGATAATAATTTCGAAAGCTTTTCAAGCAAATTAGGAGCCTGAAACACACCTTCAGAATCATTTATGCATGTTAAAATGTAAGGCTCACAGAGTACTAATGCATTTTAGGATTTCAAGTGCTTAAGCCATTGCTTAACTAAGACTCCCAAAGTACTAAATACATTACAGAACAAATGTTTTGCTTTTTAACAGAGGACTTGCAGATTTCTTCATTGAAACAATCGTTGAAAGGTTTTGCTTTCTGGATTTGGTTTTTCCTTTCACAGTTCTCCCTGTGAGGAAGTGGTCAAAGCTGGCATGATGTTTTAAGAGCAACTAAAAGAACATGCAATATCAGTATGTGAGATGGAACACAAATGATTTGCAAGACACTTGAGCCGGATATAATGTGTATTTCCAACGACACTGATCAGGGATAAAGGCAGCCAAGGGAAAAATCACCTGACTTACCACCCCAAACAGGCAGAAGTCGATCCCAAAGGGGCTTTCAGACTGGAAGGGTGTGAGTGTTAACAGTAATGTAGATTTACCTTCTGCTGTACTTCTAAGCACTTCTCCTGGGCTAGTGCTGCTCCTCTTAAATTCTCGATCTGTCTGGGTTGTCTTTACTTTCTTTACTCGCAAGGCCACATCACTTGAGATGCTCACAGGAAACTTGCTGTAATGAAGAAAGAGAGATAGTACAAAAATGTAATTTAAAGCAAATGCCATGGCTACATAAAATATGTTTTTAATCATTCTTTTCCATGTGCTATTTACAGGGATTAAAACTGAGTGGTTTAGACAAGGCTAAAAGTGTGTATCACAGAAAACTGTACTTCACTAAATGTACAAACATTTGTGTTCTTTTCCTTCTTTCTCCCTTTGCCTTGGACAGCAGTCATTGCATAATTGCTGAACAACTTCAATTTTATTACTTCTGTTTAAAATAAGTTACGGTGGTCTAATTTTAATTTATCTCACCTCCCATTTCAGCTGGATCTTCCATGCTATGCACCAAGGAGGTCCAGTGAGCCAGTCCCTTTTGTATGTGTGTTGAAACAATATAATCTGGGGTTCACAATTCCCTGAATGATACGAATAAAAACATTCCAGCACATATAGGAGCTGCAACAATGGCAAAACTGTACGTATCGAAGATAACCAAAGCATTCACCAGTGAGAATGGCAGGATTTGGGGTTTGGATTAATTTTAAACTTTATTTGGATGATCAGCTTGGTAGCCTTGTGGAAGTTGTAGCAGTCCTGAGTTTGGGTTAAAAATTCAAGAAGTTAGGAACTTTTTTCAGTCCCTGTATCAATTGCAAATAAAACTCATGCTCCCTCGCTCCCTGCTTCCTGAGATTGATGATGACACTGCTTCCAGCAGTTATAAAAGAAACCGAAAGCAGATCCATGAGGATAATTATACCACAGCAGAGGTTTCAACACATTGCTTGTCCTTTAGAACTTTCTAAGGAATCTGGCACACAGGAGACAAGTCCTGAAAGTATTCACTGAATCCAGACCTCAAGCTTTCCCACTACTCCTATGGAGTGCTCAGTGGAATGACCAATTACCCAGAGGAAATTGAATAAATACAGAAGTCACAGATGAAAGAGATAACAAAGGATTATTATTTTTCTCAAGATTTAGGACAGTAGTGAGGCCCCGGTACAGGTTGTCCAGAGAAGCTGTGGCTGCCCCATCCTTGAAAGTGTCCAAGACCGGCTTGGACAGGGCTTGGAGCAACCTGGGCTAGTGAAAGGTGTCCTTGCCCATGGCAGGGAGCTGGAATTGGATGATCTTTAACATCCCTTCCAACTCAAACCAGTCTGTGATTCTATGATTCCATGATTTCCTGCAGGTTTACGTTACCAACAAACTCGAGTGTCCAAAGTTAACCAACTTCACAGACTCACCAAAAGAAAGAAATGTGTTTTTTAGGTATTACTTCCCTAATTAGAGCCTACGCTGACTTTTCAGTGGTATGCAATCCATTCCCTAAGAGCCCTATGAACAGGGAAACACAGCTATGGGTCATACACCCTTGTGGAAACTGGGACACACACAAAAAAACCTAATTAAAAAACAAATCTTGATTATTTACTCCATTATGTCTTGACAATTATCATAGAATTTACAAGAATGTTTTAGTTTGGGTTTCTGAAATATAAAGTGCTGGAGAAGTTTCACACCTTCCCAAGGCATTGAAACCATCCCAAGATTAGGAGCAGACTTGTGTTAGCAGCTTTTGCCCATGACAAAAACAAATCTTATAAGCCCCATGGATCTAAAACCAAGTTTCTGTAAAGAAAACTGAGTTCGCTGTTGCACTCACAGAATCCCAGAGTCATTTAGGTTGGAAAAGACCTCCAAGACCATCGAGTACAACCTGTGACCAATCTCCAGCTTGTCAACCAGATCAAAGCATTGAGTACTCCATCAGGTTGTCTCTTGAACACCTCCAAGGATGGTAACTCCACCACTTCCCTGAGAGTCCCAATGCTTGACAACCCTTTCTGCGAAGAAATTCTTCCTGATTTCCAACCTGAACCTCCCCTGGCACAACTTCAGGCTTGTTTCTTCTTGTTCTATTGCTTGTTACCTGGGAGCAGAGCCCCACCTCTACCTGGCTGCACCCTCCTGTCAGGGAGTTCCAGAGAGCGAGAACATTCCCTGAGCCTCCTTTTCTCCCGGCTGATCCCCCCAGCTCCCTCAGCCACTCCTCATGATTTACTCTCTAGACCCTTCCCCAGCTCCATTGCCCTTCTTTGGAAGGGCTCCAGCACAAAAGGCTCAAACTAGGGTGGCAGGGAGAGCAGGGATAAACTGGATGCTATGAAATGGAGGAAAAGGACTTGCTCTGCGGTGCAAAATGAGGAGGCGCCACTCTTTGATCAGAACAGAGGTCACCACCATAAAAGAAACGGAACAAACAGTCTCCGACAGGCCACTCTGCCTGTGCCAACACAAGTGGTGCTGGTTACTGCTCCATCCGATCCTGGGTTTGGGAATACGACACACAGAGATAAAATACTACCGTTGCTTTCATTCGCAAGAAACTGGACCCTTTCCAAGTCTAACAACTTGAATGGATACCTGGAATAAGGTGCAAATGTACCCAGTATCAAAGGCAGATTTGTGCTACAATGTAGCTGAGAGTAGCCGCAGCCCCAGCTCTGCGGCAGAACCCTTCGAGGCCATTTCCCACCTTCCACCATCCTGGGAAGGGACAGAGAGAGGGCAGTTAACAGCTCAAAGGGTAAAATCCAGCTCTTCAACCAGCCTTCCCGGACCCAGGTGGGTGAACGTGGTGCATTTGGACGACCTGTTCGGCTGCTTGTACAGCCAGAGCAATCGCAGATGTGTTTTGTTTAAAGACAGTCACCTCTTGGATCAAATGATGAAGATTAGGTCACTTTTCCAGGCTTATCCATTGAAAAAGTGACATCCTTGTCACACCACACCACAAATCTCAGGTGGTAGGGCTGAGATTACCTATATTCACTTACAGTTCTCTTTTCTGCCTCTTGTGATGACAACAAACAATATATACCATAAATGCTAAATAACATATATACATATATAACATATATAATGTTATATATACATATATAACATATATAATGTTATATATAATCATAACAAATAACAAATATTAATCTGTGCTTGCACCCCGGTAGAAACCAGTAAAAATCAATGCATTTGCATTAATTTTAACGCAAAAAAAAATTTTAAGAGGATAAAAGTATTATTGCCACTGATCTGCCATCACACATCTCGTGCACACCAGGAAGCAGGAGGTAGGTGGCTAGAACATTCAGTTTATTCCTCCTGTATCACATCAAACTATCATCTGCAGAGATATTTATAAAGGTATTGTTCAGTTTAGACCTTGTACCTGAAGACTAGAGGTTAATCTTCTGAACTAGAAGGTTAAGTCTGTGTCAGGTATTCCCAGATGACTTGGAAATAATGTAATTTAACAGTGGGGCTCTTACAACCAAGGCAGTCGTTTTATTAAGAACATACAGAGGCACATATCAGGATGTTTTGGTGGGATTTCGGCAACATGAAGATGTGCAGACTCCACGATGAGCGCCAGCTGAGGATTTTTTTAAAAAGCAATATTTAATTTCAGAGGAGCTGCAGACCTGACTGGTGCTCTCCAATGTCAGCCAAATAAGAGAAACAACACCTAAGTACTCAAATAACGACAATCGCGTTTCATTTCTGTAAAATATAACTGGAATAGGCATTGTTGTTTTGAAACACCAATTCCAAAACATCCACAGTGTACCAGTGCATAGAGCCACTATGATCTTTACAATCATGTGTTTCTGTGCTTAAAATAATTTTTATTTCCAACAGGTCTAAAAAGTAAAATGGAAAAAACCCATTTCTTCAATGAGGAAGCCACAATTTAAATATTTAATGCATTTAACTCATATTTATACTTATATTTAACTTCGGTTACTGCAGGGCTTGGCCTTCCCCAATGGAGGCAACAGTATTAATATCCCAAGTACACTTTGGAGATGAAAATCTGGGTGGGGGGCCTGAGGGCTGAATCAGGGCACAATGATACATTTAAAGGGTTTCATTAAAGAAATGTGGTCGAATTGACATAGGCAATTTAGTGATATTGTAAGAAAATTGTTGTAAAACAGGGGTTTGGAGGTTACCTCTGCATGCAGAGCTCCTGGTGAGAATGAACTATGTGGGAGAACAGAATCCCAGAGACACTTGGGCTGGAAAAGACCTCCAAGACCACCGACTTCAACCTTTGACTGATCACCACCTTGCCAACTAGACCAGAGCACTGGCTGCCATGTCCAGTCGTTCCTTGGACATCACTTTTAACTGGAATTCTGTGCTCTGCGGTTTCACTGACCACGACTCTTAGTGATACTCTACCAATTTTATTTTTTTTTTACCCTTTTAGCGAAGTTCCACCAATTTCTATTATAAGAGGGGTTTGGAGGTTGCTTTTTAATGCATATTGTTCGCACTGTGAGAGACCATCACTTTTAAGTGGAACTCTGCGGGTTGTGGGGTTTCAACACGGGGCGTTCCCTCACGGGGGTTTCCCGCCCTCGGCGTGCTCCCTCACGCTCTGAGGGCAGCGCTGCCCCCACAGACCGCGGGGGCCCGCCGGGCTCTGACGGGGTAGCTCGGCGCCTCTGTGCCCACGGGAGGCTCTGGCGGAAGGTTCCCGAGGGAGGCTAGGCCGGGCTACCCGGTGCCCTTACCGAGGCGGAGCGGGCTGAAGGCTGAGGGTGATGACGCGAGCGGCGGTTCCGGCGCCGGGGCGGTGACCGAGGCGGCGGCGCGGGCGGAAGGAAGGGAAGGAAGCGGAGGGGAGAGGGTGTCTCGCTGCCGCCGCCGCGGTCCCATTGCTGGGAACGGGGCAGGGACGCGAGGGGAGCGGGAGCGGGCGGCGTGAGGGGAGAGCGAGAGCGCGCGCGGCGCGAGGGGAGCGAGAACGGCGCCAGCGGCGGCCACAGGAAGTATCGCGAGAGTTGGCGCGGCGGCGGCGCCGGCGCTAGAGGTGACCGAGGCAGCGGCGGCCGCGGGCGCCTCCTCCTCTTTTTCCTCCTCCTCCTCCTTCTTCTTCTCCTCCTCCTCCTCCTTCTTTTCCTTCCTCTCCGGTCATGGAGAAGGCGGTCGGCGCGGCGGTAGCGGTGACGGCGGAGGAGGGAGGCGGTGAGGGCGGTGGCGGCGAGGCCGGCAGCGCCACAGCAGGGCCCGGTCCCCCGGAGGGGCCGAGCGGCCCCGCCGCGCCCCCATCGCCGTGCGGGCCCGGGGCGGCGGGNAACCAGCTACCAGGAGTGCGCCGTCCCTTCGCCTCGCTCAACCCGGCGAGGGTCTGGGCACGGGACTGGGACTGAGAGAGCCTAAGCTCTCCACAGCTGGGAAGGAGGAGGAAGACGAGGAGGAGGAGGAGGAGGAGGAAGAGGAGGTCTCCGAGGTACGGCGCGGGGGAGGCCCCGGGGGTTTCCCTGCTGATCCGGTTTCATAATTCTAGCCTGCTCCCGGCTCCCCCCGCCCTCGGCCCTGCGGCAGAGCCGGGAAGGGGCAGCACCTCGTGGCGGGGGCACGGCCGATCCCGG
>VZTI01002739.1:28511-44550 GCA_013397865.1 Struthidea cinerea
CCGGCCTCCAGTCACCCCCCGCCTCGGGGAGCAGCCGCGGGTCCAGCCTGCTCGCCGGGGTACGGGGCCGGTGTCCCCCGGTTTCCCTCACGGGTCGGAGTCTCCCTGGGAGCCGCAGCCAGCGGCCGCCTTCATCCCTGCTATGGCTTTATTCCGAAGGGAAAGGGCCAGGAGCGGCTGCAGGTGCTCTGTGCCGCCGTGCTGTGTGCCATGTGCTTTATCGCGATGGATGTGGGAGCCGGGAGAGGGAGAGGCTAGCGGTGGGAATGCTGCTGCCAAGCCCGGGATGAGGCTCCGGAGATAGGCCAGAGTGCTGGCTGCATGGCTGGAAAGGTGTTGGCGCGCCCAGTGGTGGGAGTAGGTCGTCTTGGAGAGAGCGTGCAGCTAAAGCAGGTGAAGGTGCAGCCAGAGAGCCCAGGGTGTTGAACTGTTGTATTATGCTTTCTCCGAACCTGACAGCCGCCCTGATTCCATGCAATGCAGAAACAAGCCCAGGGAAGCATTAATAACTCGGTTTTGTCTGGTGTTAGGTTTTTCAGGTAGGTGTCTTTGGAAAAGGCTGGTAAGGCTGGGAGCACCTTATTTGCATATGTAGTCGCACAGGGTTGCTTTGCTGAATGGTTTTAATTCTGTAACCTCCCCAGCCGAACATTCACTTCCGCTTTTTTTTTCTGAGTAGTGTCCACAAAACTAGTCCACTTGAAGTTTTTTAGATTTTCTTTGAACTTGCTTTCCAAGTGGTTTGGCTTTCAAGTGATATATCTACAGTTCTGTTAGAAATTGGGCAGGAAGGAAGAGTCTGATAGGTTCGAGGAAGGGCTGGGCTAGGATGGTGATAGATTTTTCCACGGTTAAGCAGCACTCTGCATTTTATTCCTGTTGCAGTTGTTACAAGAAGCATTTTATCCAGCTGTTTGAGATAAATTGCACGCAATGCGCATGTCTCAACAAGTCATCATGCTGGGTGTTTTGTTTCTGGGGTGTTGATTTTTAGGAAAGTCAGTATCATTGTGTAGGTAGAAGTTTTTCTGGGGTAAGACTTGTAGGATAACTGGTTTGCTGCTGAACTGTGTTGTCCTTTTGTCCTGAAGGTGCTTGGAGAGCTCTGTTGAGCAAAGGCCTTTGAGTTTTGCTGCGGTGATGTGTGGTGAAGGCATGGAGGCCCTTGAGTGACTTCGATGTATCAGTTGACAAGCCCTGAGATCAGCTGCGTGTGATGGAAACGTTCAACAGAATTTGCGTCAAGCGAGACCTACTGGCAAAGTCACAGGCAGGTTTTATTTATTCGTCCACAGCCATTCTTCCCGATGGCTTGTTGTACTGGGAGCTTTCAGGTGGAATTGTGTGTGCATCAGGGCGAGAATGGCAGAGACAGCTGTGGAGTTACAGGTAGCTGTTGAGGAAATCCCTGGTTGAGGTGAGCCTTTGCCCACGTGGTGTGCCTTACGGAACCACAGGCACCTGTTTCACGTGCTTTGAGACCTGCAGAGAGGAAAAAATGCCAATGATCATTAAATATCAAGAGGCAGCAGAATACTTCACTTTTTTTTTTTTGACCGAGTGACACGTGCTATAGATACTGATACAGGCAGCTTGTGAAGGCATTTTAGGCATCTGGAAGCTTCCCTCATGGTTTCATCTTATACTAAGTGAAGGCTTTCCCAGGCTGGGTGGTCTGGGATTAAATTTTAAGCAGGGCTAAGTAAGCAAGTGAATAATACTGAGATGATGAAGTTCAGGATTCACAGCAAAATATATGCCACACGCTTCATTTATAATTGTTCTTGATCATGCTGGTTTGTTTGCAAAAATCCGTTCTAGTCTATCTCTGAGTGACTTCAGGATAAAATGATGCAGCTTGTAGAATATGCACAGCTGAAATCACAGTTTTTGGGAATGTGAACATGAGGATGGCCTGATTAATGGAGCAGAGCATCCAACTTGACATTCATTCCCAGCAGCTCCTGGGGAGGAAATGTGTTCTGAGTGTTTTCAGTGAAAGGGAGTTTTCCTTGTCTGAAAGGAACCCGATGGTTAGTTTTGGATTTTAGAAGCTTAAAAAAAATCCCACTGTAGAAACAAAGGATTTTTTAGTTGTTTGGGGGTTAAATTTTTTTTTATTTCAGATTTTCTTGAGTTGTGCCCAGCTCTGCAGTTGGATTGTGGTCTTCTGACCACGGGCAGTCTGGAAGGCACATAAAATGAAAAACACAAAGAAATGTAAGTTGCTGCTTTTGCTGTAAATTGAAACTATTGTGGGAACGCTGCAGAAGCTGGTGTTCCCTCCTAACCATTCCCTTCATTATCTCTGTAAACTTAAGACAGTTTGTCTTAGGCTATTTTTTGCCCTTCCCGTGCTTAATACATTAAGACTTCTCTAATCTCTGAAGCAAAGTGCTTCTAGATTTGACTGCTAATGAGACAGCTTCTAAAAATCAGGAGTACAGTAGCAACAAGTCCAAGGAGTTCTAAAGGGAAACCTGGTGCGTCCTGAGTCACAGAAACCCCAGGAGTAGAAAGACGTTGTTTGGCTTAGTTGTTGCTGACCTGATGGAATGGAATAAAGAGTTGTAATCAGCTGTTTTCGTGTCCGTGTCTAAACGCCATCAGATCTCAATGTGGAAATAGAGGCACTGTGGAGAGCTTTGGGAGAAGTTTAATGGAAATTTCATACCAACAACTTAATGAGCTCCTGTGACACTGTTCATGGCAACCTCCAAGGTTGATTTTTTAAATTGCAGCAAATTACTGCAAACCCCAAGATTTTAGGTAGTTGGGTCCGGTGTTGTCTGTAAATGGTAAATTGCCTTTTCCCTAAAAAACAGTTGTTAAAAAATGGCAACTTTTCTCAGTATACGGGAAGAGGAATCTTAAGGTATGAGAAAAATGACAGTGGGAGTTACACAGCAGGGGAGGTCAGCTTTTGAGTTCCTTCAAAGTGTTCTTGTACATAGAAATTTTGTTAAACACTTCAATTCACAGTGAAATAGTGTGAAAAATGAGCAAGTCCTCGTAGCAAGTTGCTGCTTAGAAACCTGATGTCCAGAGTGCATTAGGGCTTTTTATTTAACACTGAAAGGTTCAGCTGTGTAATAAAAACTGTTTACAAGCTTATTTCAAGTCTTTGGACTTGGAGGATGTTTGCTGCTGGCAGTGAAATTTATAATTGCACTTTATATCCATCTTAAGAGTTTGTAAGTTACATTTTGTCCTTGAATCTTGTGATGATCTGAGGTGTAGATCCATGTTGGATTTGTGTGTATTTATTACCTTTTCTGTTACTGGATTCTTACGTGCTGTGCAAATTAGCCTTCCAGAATATACAATCCTGAGTTAACTATACCTGAAAGCGCTGCCCTACGCAAAGGATGCTTTTCGAGATGTTTTGGCTGTTTTTTAAGCATTCTTGCTTTCACTTGGGCCTCCTGTAAGTAAAAGTTCATTTTTGTTTTTTCAGCTGCAGTTGAATTCGTAATTGAACTGAGCTAGTAAGATGAAGTAAGTAGAACAACAAAAAACCACCACCAGTCCTCTAAAATTTCTTCATGCGAAAGAAGCTACTCTGAATTCCTTGGATTCAGACTTAAGGTGTTAATCAGAAAACTTGGGCGTCCTGGTGTGGTTTCAAGAGCATCACAGGCACGTGGTTGTAACACTTAAAATGGAAAAGACTTAAAGAGCTTAAGTGTTCAAATGAGCTGATTTGAAACACAGAATTTATTTTATAAATCTTTTTTTTTAACCCTAACAGTCTTCATTAGAAACCTGGAATAAGGCCTTTGGAATCTGCAGGGCCGATATGTCTGGCTTGACCACTGTGTGATGCGTTCACTTCACTTCGCTGCCATTGCTTTCATGTCCTTGGGTCCTCACAGACGTGACTGAACGTGCAACCAATTGGGCCCTGTCCTTGTGAGTGTGTGACATCCCGAGGTGCAGTTCAGTCTCAGATTCCGCTGCATTGTTTCTCTTCTAATTATTTTTTTTCTGTTTCAGCTGTGTTTTACTATACCACTTTGTTTCTTCCATTCAAAAGAAGAAGTAAGAGAGAAATACCTTAGGATGGTTCTCAAAAATCCCTCAAATCTCAGGGCTGATCCCAGGGAATCCCACAGCAAGGTTTCACATTAGTGAAATCTACTGTAGTTGACCCCAGGAAGCATTAGCCAAAACTGTTTAACATCCCTTCCTTACTGTTCCTAGACTAGGTTCCAGCAAAATCAGTTTGGTTAGACGTAATGCATTTTTTTTCTAAATTCTTAATTATTACTACATTTTTTGTGTGCTTTATTTAATTCAAGTAATCAGTGAATATCTGGGTTGAAAAAGAAACCCTCCAGCATAAAGTGACCACTACAGAAGGTGGAGTTCAATATTGGCGGCACCATGTGAATTTGTTTACTTCCTTAGATATTTCTTCAGGAAATGTCCTTATAAACATAATTCCCATGTGCAGGCTGGAGCCAAACACCCCACGTTTTAAGCCAGTAATTCAGTTCTGTAAAGAGAATGGTTTCTCTGGAAGAGATTTAGCTGAGAGAATTTCCTCATCTGTCAAGGTTGAAGGCAAATGGGATTATGTGTGTTTGTTTTTTTCCCTCTATCTGTGTTTTAAAACCAAAACTGTTGGTGCTTGTTTAGGATATAGCTGATTTGCAATTGGATTTAGGAATTGAAAAATAAATGCTGCAGATCCAAGATAAGTAAGAAGCCTTTGTTTTGAGGGTTAAGGGAACAAGTCCTTTTAACTTGGTGTTAAATGAAAATTGCCCAAATTCGCTATTAGTGTCTTCAGGCCATGGCTGCCTTGGTAGACATGGTGGGTTTTTTTCTGAAATGCTGTGTTTCTGGTTTCTTGATGGTGTGGCTTTGTAGGTGACTCAACTGAAATGACATCCTGAAGATGTGCTGTGTCTGTAGAGCTTCTGCATCTGTATGGGACTTCTTTTGTCATGTCCATAACTTTTGATCTGTTGAGAAAGAAAATCGTTGGTGAGGAAGGACTAATGCTGGCAAATGGTTTGGGTAAGGTCATTTAGCTAATGTGTACTTAGGGAAAAAGTCTTCTTAACGTGAAGTTACCTTCACCAGTGAATGTCAGTATGTCTTGGTGTTAGTATGGGAATTCTGGTGACCTCCATGCAGTCATTGTGCAGTGTCCACAGGAATTCTGGAAAAAAAGAAAATCCATTGTTGGCCAATGAAGGGCAGCATTTCCTCTCTGTTTCCACTAAGCAGTGCTTTGTGTTAATCGGTACTGGGAGAGGTTATCTCAGTATTCCAGATGTTTTTCAGCCAGGTTATCCCCCATACGCCATCCTAACCTCATGACTCTGCGAAGAGCTAAAGCTACGTGGAGGTGTTACTTAACTGTTGTGTCACCTTATTTTCACATGAGGTAATAGTCGTACACCAGGCTAAACATCAGCCACAAAGCCAAGCATGTCTTAAATACATCCTTGTTTGTGCTTGCAGTATTTTCTTTTAGGCTGGATGTTGTCAGTAGGATGATTTTGTTGGCGTTACCCAGAGCAGTTTTTGACAAATTCAAATTACTGGTGTTTGATGTACACGAGTTATTCCTCTTCTGTATTTTACCTGCCTCCTCAAATTCCCGGAGTATAATGGTGTATTCTAGGAGATGAGCTGAAGTAAACCTTGATTTTATGTTTTTCCCTGCCCCACACCAGTAGCTTATGCGGTATTAATTGTCAAGAGTGGATAATGTGTCCAAATAGGCAGCTGCTCAGAGCTAGAAAACAGAGCTAGAAAGATGTTGGAACATTAAGAAATATAATGAAATATTGCTATTTAGCATATCAGTTTGGGGTTTTGGTTTCCGTTCTCGTCAAGTTCAACTTGAAACAATCAAAAAGTGTCTAGATTCTTTATTTTTCAGGTTAAAATTGAAGGCATCTTGCACACAGTAATACAAGTTCAAACTGCTGCTAACAGGGCTGCCTTGTGTTTGGTCTCAGGTTTGCTTCCCCTTGCCCTGATGAACAAGGAATGGTTGCTTTTAAGTCTGTACATCTGTCCAGCTGTGCAGGAGCAGTTTTGGGGATTACAACCCCAGCAGAAGGGGAGTATCTGAAACCCCCCTCTTGGGCACGGAGTGATTCAGAGATAAGAGGAGGAAGGTCGCTCTTATCCTCCCAGCTGTACCTCCCACTTCTTCCCACGCACCAGAAAAAAACTAAACACTTGAAGGAGAAGCTGGAGCACCCTTGTGCATCTGTGTCTGGCAGGTGACTCACGTGTTCTCCTGTCCTGGAGCTTTCCCATTTCCAAACTTCAGGTATTCTTGCCTTTTGTTCAGTCTTGTCCTGAAATGCTTTGCCAGTGGAATTTTCCTCTTGATGCTGTTCTGCAGGTGCGAATTGTTCTCCTCCACAGAATGGGGAACAATGCTTTAATGAAGTTGAAATTTTCAAGTCATGATGTGACTTAGTTTTTTTTCTTTAAGTTCTCAGTGCTGTTCAGCCCCTGCGTCAGCGTGGGTACTAAACCCACTGAAGGTGGGGGAGTTGGGCTTGGAGGAAGGGAAAAAAAAAGGCATTCAGCGCTCCTCCCAGCCACTTGGGAAATGATCTCGTTGAAAAAAAACCTCAGCAAGAGAAAAAACACGTTTCCAGTTGATCAGTTCCTGGATCCAGTTTGTCAGGCACAAGAGCTTGTGCTGACACAGCGAAGAGCAGGAACTCAGGCAGGGAGGAGGATGAGCCCTGCCTCTTTCGGTGGGATAATTCGTTTAAATGCCTGTCATAGAAAACACATGCATTGTTTCTGAGGACTCCAGTTGGTAGGAGCGAGAATTTTTGTCTTCAAGGACCTGCTAGTCCTCTTGACACTTCCTCTGGATCTTCTGTTTGGAAGTGGCTGGAACAGATAAATCACACAGAGTTCTTTTTTTTTNCCACAGATGTTTTTTTTTTTTTTTTTTTTTTTTTTTTTTCTTTTTTTTTTTTTATGTAGCTTAAAAACTTAGAGCTTCTTCAGATAAAATCAGGACTGACTTTTGTCTCTGGTATTTGTTCAAGTCCTTGAAAGCAGTGTATTAAGGATAGGGAGAGAGAGAGGAATTAAGCTGGTTTTTATTAAAGTACTGCAGTGTTTTAGTTTATCACCATCACTTTTGTGTCATTTAGTGCAGTGCAGCAAAGGAGTCGCTTTGGAGACTGACTAAAAAAGTCGCAAAGCACAATTGTGATCGTAATCATAACACAAAAAACCAAGCTGGCTTAAAGAAAAAAGGCACTTTGAACGTAACAGTCTGCTCCGTGGATGAACATATGCCTTCTGTCCATCTCTGTCACTAGCAGAAGTGAAAGTTGGCATAACAGCATGCTGGTATTTTTGTGGAGAATCAGCTTGATCAAGGAACTCCTCAGAGATAAATATAGTGGCCAACTTTCTGTACTAAACATCAGAAAAGGGCTTTTCTGGAGCTTGCATGATGGAGAAATGTCTACAGTTCTGTGGAAAATCACTCTCTAAATGCACTTGTGTCTTCGAGTTGAGAAAATCTACCAGTGTCTTTTAAGTTGAGGTGGGTTTTAGAAACATGCTGGTACCTGCACCACAGCTGGGTTCTGCAAAAGTACTTAGGATAGGGAATGGCACAGTGTGATGGGTTGACTTAACAGTTTACCTCTGCCCAGAGGGGGGAATCTCTCCCTCTGTGCCCTCTGTAGCTGAGCACTGGTGGAACAGCTGTGCCAAGGGCCGTGTTTGTTATGAAAGTTGATATGGAGGCTAATTCCTCCTGTGCTTTGGAGCAGTTGTGGACTGTTGTGTCCCAGCACCGTTTAGTTATGTCAGAGTATGGCCAAAACCTCGGTTAGGCCTTGAAAATTCTTACAATAGTGATAATTTACTGGTTTTGAAGAAGTCTGTGAAGTAGTGACACCCAATAAGCACTTCCTTGAGTGAATTAGACTTGAGGTAAGTTTATTACTAGTAGAACTCTCAATGAAATTTATTTTTTTAAAAAAATTTACATTTAAAAAATTGCCAAAATGTTTTCAAGAAAGGCAGATGTCTTTGATGGTGGCTTTCATTGTAATCCAGAATTGGCTGTTACAGAGTGCACAGCCTTTCCAAAAACCATTGGAATACTTACTAATAGAAATAACTCAAGCAACTGATTTCGTAACAAAAGTATTGTGCACTCAGTCAAGAAGACACTTAATTTTTTAAAAAACTTTTTTGTCAACTTCCAAAGCATTTATTAAACTTGGTCATAGTAAAATAATTCCTTCAGGCTCTGTGTGTATGATGTAATTTAAATGTGGTGGAGGGGAAGAGGTTCGGCCGCTGGAGGGGTGTGCCTGTGTCTTGGGGTTGACAGGGGACCTCAGCTCGCCTGCTAGGGCAGTGAGGGGTTTAGCCATGCTGTTGAGGAGGGTTTAAGATTTTTTTGGTTTGGACTCTTGAAAGCCTTTAGGGTTAGTCTTGGGCTAAACCTAAGCTTCCTCTTAAAGAGTAAGCTCTTACTGCAAGCACATCTTGAACTGAGGGCAAATGTTTGCGAGTTAAATGTTGAATCTTCTGGTAATCTGAGATAAACTGAACCTGTGATTTTATTTCTGAAGGCCCAACAAAGAAGAGATGGGGAACAGGAGGTACTGAACTCCAGTGTTCAGCTAGAAGTGTTTCCATCTGGCAGCTGGTCCAACTACACTGGTAGTAAATGCTGGGAGTTGTACTGTGTGGTCCCCAGTCTGTCTTGCTCTTCCAGGTAACCTCAGATGAAAAAGGAAATGAACAACCATATTAAATGAAAACAGAGATCACATTAGTATTTCATTTTTTATTCAGTTTATGTATTTTTCCTTCTTTAGCCTTATCCAACAGCTTGCTCTGTTAAATTCCGGGCTTGATAGTGCTGTGAATGAATGGAGTAGGTTTTCCAGCCATTTTAGTCTGTAAATTTGAAGATGCCATCTGAGTAACTCTGATTATTGAGAGTTTTGTAAAAGAAAGAAACATCAAGTACATTATTACAGTTCCTGCTTTTGGAATCGGTTTCAAAATCTGGTATTAACCAAGTCCAAATTCATTATGAACAGCCTGAATGTAGAGCTGTCGAAACAACCATCTGGTTCACAGCCAGGAAAAGGAAGACAGGGACATCCCGATCCAGCAGGTCCTGGATTAGAATTTGACGTGAAAATACTTAATATAATATTCACTCAATTAGAATTTATGCATACAAGTAAATGCTGGATGAGGCCAATTGAAAAGGAGGAGGAGACTTTGTCCTAAAAAATGGCCTTTCCTGCTTTAAGGTTTCCTAATTCTTGGCACGGAGTGTGTCTGTACTTAACTTTTTAAGGACTTGCACTCAAATTTTCATGTGCTAATGTGGAGATATCTTGGATTAGAACCTGCTTTAGGATTTGAGAGGTATTAGTATGAATGTTGTTGGACTGTACATGATGCTTCATTACACACAGTTTTTCTGTCACCAGAGTTTCACATGTGGAATGAGAAAGGAATATAAGTTCATTCATTGGAAGAAGGATCTTCCATGTCCCAAGTTGTGTTTTCTGAACGTGTCCCTCATTTCACTTGTGTTTTTCCCAAAACCAGGTTCTTCAGTATTTTCAAAGTCCTTGGCCTAAGGACTTGGAGCATTGTATTACCCACTGAAAACTTACTGGGTTTACTCTATGGATTACTTAAAGGAAGATCTCTTAGAGAAAGCTCCTCTTAGACAAAAATGTGTGCCAGTGATCTTACACTTCTGTAGAAAACACCCTTTTAAAATACTCATGTAATTTTGTCTCCCTTTGTCAGGTGCATTTGGATTTGCATTGGGCAGTTCCTCCATAGTAAAATCATAGGGTCTATCTTCAAATGGTTGCTTTTTAGTGATGTTCTAGTTCAGTTCATCTTCAGGGCAGTGCTGTGGATGAGTAAAGATTGTTTCTTTCCTCCTTTTTCCATGCTTAGGTTTGCCTTAGGGAGTTGAAATCCAAAAAAATAGGGCTGATGTAAGCACTGACCAGGGCGGAAGGCTCCTGGCTAGATGAGCAGGTTTGCCTCTCTGTGCCAGGATGCTGTTTGCTTGCTGGGCTATAAAACTCTGCTCAGGTGTCAGATGCATTTAGGCAGAGATAAAGACTTACGTCAGAAATGTTTTTTATATTGTGCGTCTAGCTTCTGTCTTGACATGGGTGGTGTAAGAATAAGAGGCTCCTGATAAAGCGAAGATCATTAGCTCACGACTCTTGACCGGAGTGTTGCAGTCTCCTTCCGGAATGAGCTTGCTTTTGACATTCTCTGTCTTCAGGTTCTTGGGAAAAGTGCTATAAACTGAGTGCTTTTGGGCTGAGCTTGTATGATCTGTTGGTGAATCCTTATATTTCTCTTAACTTCCTGGCATGATGGTGCTAACTCGTAATTCAGTTGTGGAATTAACTGTCTTTTTGTATTGACCCTTGAATGAGAAACTGCCTATGAAATGGTAATGCAGCTGGAATGCTGAAATATCTTAATTCCCCAGCTATTACTGTGAAGAGGTCTCCACCTCTTTGAGAAGGCTTCCCCGGGCATGGACTCCTTATATTCCCTGATCCCACCACATCCTGACAGTTCACGCAAGCTGCCAAGTCAGCTTCCATAGCATAGTGCTTCTGTTTAGGAAGAACAGATCAGAGGAGGGTTTTATAAAGGGAAGTGAGGAAGTTACTCCATCAGATAGGTCAGAACTATCTGAGTCTGTCAACATTTAGTCTTGAAACCTTTTTAGTGTTATGCAGTCTTTTAAATTGACGTAAAAAACCTTGGTATGTGTTAATTGTGGTGCTTTCAAAGGTAGTTAAGTCAGACACCTTTTCAAGATTCTAGTTTCCGTGGAGCTGTGGAAAACCTAGATGTCAAGGATACCATAAGGAATAGAATTTCATCCTTTCCAGCTTTGTCTCTTTACCAAAATGAGTAACACTAACTGAACAGAAAACAGTGAATGTGTCAGAAAGGTCTGGAATGTCGTGCTGCTGCCCTAGGCCAAGGGAAGAATAGGCTGGAGAGAAATGAAAGATCCATCTTGGCAGAAAAATTAGTTTTTGAGTGGGAAGTCATCTTGAATGGTCAAAAAAAGTTGTTACATGGTTGTTAGAGAAGAAAAATATGTGGCATTGTTATCGAAGTTTCCTTGTCTGTGGGAGGTAACAAAGCTGAATCAAGGGGGGTGTGATAATGAGAATGGGCAGCAAGGATCATCTTGTGACTGTAAAACTCACGTGAAAGCTCCACTGCAGCTTTTGGCAGGAAAGTCTGAAATGCTCAGAGAGAGACACTGAATTATAAGGCTAAGGGAATAAAAAAATCAGAATAAAAGTATGTCTTCAGTATTTATCAGGTTAAAGCCCATCATCCCTGCACATCCCCACCCCAATACTGAAAATGAAAGGAAGAAAGTAGGTTTCTTTTATTTGAAATTCACTAAAGCACCTGCCTGAAGGATGTTGGAAATTTAGTCAGGCTGACATCTGCAGAGCTGGGATTGCCGCAAGAAGTGAAGAAAAAGAAACCAATATACAATGTGAAATTAGAAAAAACGGATGGAGGTCGTGACTTCAGGTGATGCCTGAGGTTTGCGTTTGGACTGACTTGTTTTTATGTAACCACCGAGAATCTGGAAGAAGGAGTTGGATGAATCTCTCTGGAGGAAGAACCTGAAACAGTAGGTTTAAAGCTCATTTTGTTTTGTATTGACACAGCACTAAGGGACCTTAAAAATTGCACCAAGTGGTGCCTGATGCGAACTGCCACAAAGCAGAGGTTATGCTTTCAGGGTATAACAAGATTTTTGTATTTAGAAAAGAGCATACAAGAAATAGCAGAGAAGAAAGTTTTTAGTGTCGTGGTGGTTATACTGATATGGAGAGCTGCAAGTTGTAGGCACAGCTGGGGCTGCAGTTCCTAATGAAGGCTGATGAATCCTAGCGCATTTATCACTCTGGAGCAGTGAGTATCCTCAGGGGGTGTCTGTTTGGGGAAACATTCAGTTCTGCCTTATTTGTAAAGGGGTCTGCAAAACTGTTTTTATTCTAAGAGCTGATATGAAGAACTGTGTTCAGTTCAAATGAACATAGGTAGGAGTCTCATCACTCTGAAAAAGGAAGAATTGGGCCCAACACAAGTTTGAAGCAGCCTTTGAAAAATCTGTGTGGATATTCCTTGCACCGAGTATTTTTCTTGGATATCAAGAACTGCTCCTGTATCTTGTCATGGTTTTTTGTTTCACGTTAGAAGAGCAAATGTGGTCATTTGAATGTTTTAATGATGGAATTTTTCCCTTGGTGAATTAACTGAGTTTTCTGATTTCAAGGGTATTTCTAATTAATGTGAAATTCTCATCTTGTGTTTGTATCTTGTTTGGATTTTTCATTGTGATAGGTGAAACCTCGGTTGTCCATGTGACAGTGGTGGGGGTTTTGCCTCTTGGCACTCAAGCAGATAATCAGAATGTCACAAAATTTGGGCTGGAAACCCACTCTATTTTTTGGTCGTAACTGTCTCAGGAACTTTAAGATTGTGTCTGACTGTTTACCTACTTCTGGAAAGGGAAATACTTGGGAAAGCATGCTAAAGGGGATAACTGAGTGATAATTTGGTCTGTATTGAGGGCCTGTTTTCAACTCTCCTTTTTTTCTTCTCAGAATGATTTGGTTTTTTTAGTAATTAATGCACCTTATGATTTTGCTGAATAAAGTGTTAGTAGCTGCATGGGACAGGGTTTAAACAACCCAACCTTGACACTGTGCCCTGTGGCTCTGAAAACACACAAAAAAGTGTGTTTATATGCTTTGGGACAGTTGGTGACCAGTACTGCTTGATCAGCTGTAAATAGATAACAATGTGCTTTTGTGATATAAGAGTGGGAATTGTCTGATCAATTGTTCAATGCTCACATTTCTGGGTGCCAGAATCTGTCTCGGATCAATGGTTGAAATGCTTGTGCTTCACGGTGACGTGATGCCAGTTCAAAATCCGTGGTGGCTTGCATGGTACTGGAAGGTGGGAATGAAAGATCCTCCTAAAAACTGTCTGCGAGCTCTGGAGTGTGTACAGCTCCGCTCTGCGTGAACAACTGTGTTCTTGTGGAGGTTTTTATTCTCCCTTTGGTCATTTCCACATAGTTACCAGTGCTGTGTGGGGAACACAGTGCACAGTAAACCAACCTTGATTTGTACCCATTCCTAGCTTTGCTTTTCCGAGAACACTCTCAGAATTCCCCTTGGCTTAACACGCTTCATGTGGCTTGAAACAGGACTTTGTTCCCCATTTTTAAGACTGTCTCATCAAGCTGCACTTCAGATGTTCTCTCTCCCACCTTCTGTGTGGAGAACAGAAGGGTTTTGTGTTTCAGGCTCACAAGAGTGTAAGGGACATGATGGATGGACACAGCTCAGACAGCTGCATGGTTTCGGGATACCTCTTGATCAGGAGAAAAGGCTGATTTTTAGTAGTGGATGTTAATAAATGAGGACACTGAGTGGATCATGCCCTTCAGCATAACGCTAAATAAAGATTGTTAGCTTTCAAGTAGCTAACTTGAAAGCTGAGATGTTTCGAAGAGATAATGTGCTTTATCTTTTCTAATCAAACGGTTCAAGTAATTCCTGGAGCTAGACTTGAAAGCAAGGAAGAAATGGGTTTGTGTTTACCTGTGCAGAATTAAAGATGTATTTCCTGACCTGTGTGTAAAATCCAAAATCACACAGTAGAAATATGAAAAAAATTAATCACAAGAGTCTTAATATGTTTTTGGTTTTCCCCTAGAAAGTTCTTTTTTATTTTATTTCTTTCTTTATTCGTCAGGAACAGAATGGAAGCATGTGTTAAAGCCTTTACTTTACACCACTATGAGATCTTCAGTAAAACATAAGGTGCTAGGGATGGGCTTTTTGGAATTTGGTATTCCATACTGTAAATATTTTTGAAGTACCAAAAAAAGTGTGAGATCTCATTTGGCAAACAAATGCTTCTTTCTAAGCCAGAACCAGAGAACTGCAGATTAAGGTGGGCCAGGGGAGAGGAGGAGGGATTGGGTATTGAGGTTATTGAGGTTCTGAGAGTGAAATTTGGAATGTTTTGTTTGTTGCCCTCAAACAAATGTTGAGGGTGAGTTGCTTTCAGTGCCAGGAAGGTTCTTCACTTGCCCTCATGGCTCACATGTAGAACCCAAGTCCTCGCGTCACTCATGGTGTAAGGGAAGCTCTGAATTACTCTTTGGCTTAGGGTTTTGTAAATGAAGTGATGCTGTTGCAGACAGGACTCCGTAGTTTCCCAAGCGGAACAGGAAATGGTTCAGCTCTGAAGTTCCTTCTTCTCCTGAAAATCTTGTGCTTGTTTTGTAGAGCTGGAGGAGATGATGCCGTTCAGTTTGCCCTGTGTGCAGCAGACAGCTGCTTTTGTTCCTGTGTAATGCTGTCTTTCCATTTGGAAATGTTTTCAGTGGTGTCATGTGTGAAGTATCTCTAGCTCAGTGCTAAGTTGTGTGTTTTAAGCTTTTTTTTTTTTTTTTTTTTTTTTTTTTTTTTTTTTTTTTTTTGGTGTGGTATAAGGTATCTGTTAATTCTTTCTGAGGCTCAGAAGACTGAATAACTTGTCTTTTGAGACATGAGTGTTATGTGGGAGGTGGTGGCTGGTTTTTCTTTTTTTCTTTTTTTATATACATATACAAAGAAATCCTTCAAGCTGTCAGGGACAGCTTTGTACTGGGCTAATGTTTGTGCATTATTGCTGGATTTCATGTACATGGGAACAGTTGCAAGGGGCTGCTGGCGATGTTAGAAATGCCACCCTAGAAGCATGACTCCAGAGGAACTGTGGAATAGTATTCTGTGATTCTTCCTTGAATTAATTCTTGTAAAACAGTGTAAAATCTGGGGTGTTCCCTAAAGCGGAAAAATAGTATGGACAGCCTGGGCAGGTGTTGAGTTTGTGTAAAATGTAATAGGTGAGTAGGACGAAATTCCCATTTGTGGTGGTTAAATAACATTTTTAAATGGAAGAATGTAGCTATGCCTAAAATTTATGCTGATCGACCAGAATTTCTCTTTGTGATGTTACTTGCCAGTCTGGCCAGCTTTCTAAATCCAGGTAAGAATATTCTTGCTGTTAAGTGAGTGTTTTTAACAATTAGAGTATTTTTTTGGGAAAAGATAGCATTGATTAAAGTAAGTGATTACTATGAGTGTTTCTTAAGTAAAAATGTGGATTTAATTCCTTTGGCCATTAGACTCCTTTGTGCTCTGCTAAAATGACATCATGAGAGCGAAGATTTTTGTGGGGTTGACAAGATTTATTATGCTGCATGTTTTGAACTGGAAAATGAGTTATTTTGAGAGCTGCAGATATGATTGCTCGGTGATTTTGACCTGCTGCGTGCAGAATTGGTATCCCCGTTACCTAGGGTTATGGAATATGTAAGGTATCATCTTTTGGTCCATTTGATGTTTTGGGTTAAGCAGAGAGGTGTGTTGGTAAGAAGTGAATACTCATCTAGGTGGGTAGATGATGATGTTTCTCAAAGCTGCATTGTGGAGACCTTGCTGCATGCGGTCAGTACCTTTTTCTATTGGTGTCGTATAGCCTGTTTCTGGAATTCCTGACACCCTGGAGCTGGGTGGAGGAGGAAGGGATGAGGGCAGTTGGAAACACGGCAGCTGATGGAGCAATACTTGAGAGAGGTTCAGGCGGTTTTGGTGTAATGGGAAGACAGGTCATAGCACAGAAACAAATGTGGCATGGCACGGATCTGCCTAATCTGAGGGCTGGGGTTTCTGCGAGTTCACGGCAGGGAAGGAGGTGAAATGATTCATGGGACACGTAAAAATGAGCTGGTCCTGCTCGGGTTTTTTACGTTTATTCTTCTATTTTTCCAGCCCTGAGATGCTGGCGGAGGGGCGCAGGATGGGCGTTGGGGAGCGGCGCGGCGCGGTGCGCGGCCCCCCCCGCACGCGGATGGTAGGCGCCGGGCGCGCACGGGGTGGAACGGTCCATTTCCTGTTCCCGTGCCGGC